>WUAM01000101.1:1978910-1990920 GCA_024336885.1 Actenoides hombroni | reverse complement strand
CTCTCAGTCTTCTCTCCAGACTAAAAAGCCCCAGGTCTCTCAGCCTTTCCTCATAAGGCAGGTGTTCCAGCCCCTTAAACATCCTTTAATCATCAATTTTATTTGGTTTTAATGAATAACTTGTGGCAAAGTTGCAGCAGAGAAAGATAAGTTAGGTGATCAAATAAGAAAGAATGAGCATGTGGGTATGGCCTCCTTTGATTATGTATTGTTGCAGATTTTTTGTTGGCTTTTTTTGTGGCAAATTATGTGCCAGTACACCTGAAGAAATGCATATGATGCATATGCACACGATGCCCGGTAACTTTGGGCATCATAACAAGGGAAAGACATTTATGTCCATCACTTTCATCTTTTCAAGTATATTCAGTGTAGTAGCCACTCTTGATGCATTTAGTTCATCAGAAGAGAAGTGCTGATCTAAGAGAAGTATCATATGAGTAAATACAATGAAATAGTATACTGAATCACTCCTTTCTATTTGACCTACAGTGGCAAGAAACTGAATCATACAGTGTAGCACCTTAGGAAGCAGTTTTCCTTTACTTTAAAGAAAGGACATGTGGAAAGTGAACTCCTGTGATTCTCACAGCTGCAGCTATTTCATAAGTAAATGGTCACAGGTGGTATAGAAGGAGATTATGCTGTAAATAATCAAGCCAGAAGGTTCTTATAGAAGGGCTTCTTAAATAAAGTCTGTATGTTTTCATATCTAAACTTCACATAAGATCAAGTGGACGTGGGTATGCTCAATTTAAGATCATTCTTCAGGTGGGGCACCCCAGATGAAGCTCAGACTTGACACTCATCAAAAATAGCAGAACGTGAAATACATTGTGCACAGGCCTGTGTTTCTTCATGCTGCCTCTAGAGACTAACAAGGTTCATTCTTCCTCTTGAAAATTCACAGTATAAATTAACATATGTTTTTTATTCTTATCATCAATTACCAAAAAACAATCTCTGAGCCCCAGTCTTCTTATGTTTATTTAATTACTCAAAATGCAATTCTTGCAGAAACAATTGAAGAATGAGTAATCCCTGTATATATAGAAAAACAGATCTAGAGCTGTAGTTGATTCAAACAAAAATCCTTTCTGCCTCCTCACGCAAGAAAAGAAGGAAAAGAGGGAACAAAAAATGAACAAACAGTGCACTATTTCATCACAAATACGTTCGCTCTGTGAGGGTCCTTCCCATGGAAAGAGCTACGACGGCGAGGAGTGAGTTGCACATGGGCCATTGGTCACTGACAGACATCAAGGTGTCTAAGCTGATGGAGGCTGTTCACTGAATGACTAGAGCTTAAATAGCCAGCCGTGATGGATTGTGAAAGAGATCTGTTTGCTCTTAATCAGCATTTCATTTCCAGTGTTGCTTTTTGTTACATATTATTGCTTGATACTACCAAGAGAAATATGTTGTAATTTAACACAAAGGGAATCTAGTAAAGTCTGTCGTCATCTTCATGGCAAAAAGGGCACTGGTAGCACATGAGCATGAACAATGGCATTCTGACTTCTGCGAGCTGGTTGCTGATAGCAACTCAATGAAGAAATGAATCTACCTTACTTCTATAATGAGATCAGAATGGTTCAGCCAGCGTGGTGGGCCCAGCGTGCAACTCCTGCTGCTTTCAAAGGCTGCGTTTGTGTTCTGCTGTCTGCTGGTTGGATCTGCAGTTAAGGTGGGATGAGTGGCTGCATGGCTGGCAAACAGCTTTACTCTTCCAGGCAGCTTCCCATCAGAGAAGGGAAAATGGAGTGTGGCACAGGGAGTCTTGAGAAGACATTTGATCTGGTGCCAGTGGCACGTACAGTCCATTGATGATTCTCAGCCCTGGATGGCTCTTCTATCGGTAGACCATCTTTGATGGTCATCAAAGTGGTGTACAAATAACAAGGACAGTGGCTGCAGAAAAGAGGTCCTTAGAGAAAGTAAATACTGAGTCAGATCCACTGAGGAAGGAGAAGGAAGAGAGAAGGAAAACTTAGTGTGGCCTCTTGCTGTATCCTAATAGGTCATGTTTTGTTGGTTAAAACATGTATCAAAAAAATACTACTGACATTGACATAAAAGTGATGAACCCAGAGAGAAAGAAATCCCATAGCAGCCTTCAAAGTTCATGGAAGTGCTGAAGATGGTTAAGTTTCTCTTAGATACACAGGAATGATCCTGCAGGGGTGAAACATCTTGTCCAAAGTCACAGAATGTGTAAGAATTAATTTTAGAAAAAGAATTCCCTGGTTCACTCTCTATTCTGTGTTAAAAAAAAAAAAGTGTATACTGATGTAAGAAACCAACTTCAGTAAATTTTGTTAATCCACTGTTAATTCTCCAAACAAAATAATTACCAGCGTTTTTAGAACACTGAGAGACAAGTGATTAATTGCTGCTGTGGGGTGTGATGTATGCTGGATTAACTGGAAGATTTAGTTGACTAATAGTTGGGATAAGTATGGATATACATTCTAAGATCATAACACTGCTACAAATCTTAGAATCCTCTGTATGTATAATTATATGGAAGCTAATTTTTCAGCTTGCCCTAATGCCTCATTCATAGTTTCAGTGAACTTTGGATCCACATCCAATGTGAAAAGTCGCTTGTAATAATGTGAAATGAAGAAGTTGTGATTACAATGTGAATATTTTCTTGGAAGGACTAAATGAGTGGATTATGTACTTATCCCTTATTTAATAATACCTAAATGAAATAGTCCTAAGGAAACAGAGGATTAACAAATAAGAAGTATAATACACAGCAAGAGGTCTAGCTGAAGAAAGACTACATAATCTAAAATATCCTCAACTAAATCCACTGTAGCAAATGTAGCGGGGAGACTGAATTACTTCAGCTACATGCGTGCTTACCGTGGTCCATTTGGGTCAAGGCTAAAGTTCAGGAAGGATAGAGAAAGACTCTCAGGCTGCCTTCCTGTGCTTGTACTGATACAGTCCATGAGTTGAAGGCTCCAGCTGTGAAAGGACATAATCTTCTTAAGAGTAAAAAAAGTCTAAATATTTGTATAAAACCAAGCAAATGTAGCACGATAGTGTACAGATACACTGAGGAGTGTCATCCTGTTGTTGGTAAATCTCTATGAGTCATTCTGCAGTCTCGCTCTTGCTAAGGTCAGTTGAAAAAACTTCTGTTGACTTCAGTATATGTAGAACTGAATTCACTAATTCAAAACCGATTTTTTTTTTTTATTTTATCCCAAACTTGTTTCCAAAGTTACAGACTATATTTGAAGACAGACCCATTTCATATGCAGCTGTATTCAAAAGCATTGGTATTTCTGCATGAAAGTTCCAATCAATTTCTATGTTAACAAAATTGCATTTATGGGTTCAAAATTGCATTACTAGAGAGTAAGGATGTGCATTTTGATGTTGCTTAGTGACGTGCAGTAAGGACCCAGGTTTCCATTCCTAGTTCCTGGCTACTTTCTTTTTATCTAAAACAAGATTTTCTCTGCTTTTTTCCAGGTCTGGAGTTGGTGTGACAGGTTCTAGGCAGACATTATTTTATGCAGAAGTAACAGACCAGATGAGGACTGGTGAAGGAGGTGGCCAGCCTGAAGAAGGGGAGCTGATTGAAGTCGTAGAAATACCTTTAGAAGACTCTATGAAGTTTGCTTATGATGAGACTCTCCCAAAGACGATGGGTGTCATTTTCAGCTTCATGTGGTTCCAAAACAACATAGCACCCAAGCTACCAAAAAAATAAAATGAAAGCACCATGGTTTTAAGAAAAGCTTTCCTGCGGGCTGCGTGGATACAGAAAACTGCAAATCTGCCTGTCACAATCAACTCAACTTTTCACAAAGCAAATGTTTCTTGAAGTAAATTTAGAATTAAAATCCAAATTAAAATCCTGACCCAATTTCCATCATTAAGAAAACACTGGCTTCACTGGGAGCAGGATTTGCCTCTCAGAGGCAAGTGTCGGGTTTTGCACAGAGACTATAGTAAATGTGTCCAGTTCTCCTTTTTCATGGCACTGCTCAAGCACTACTTTGAAGAGTTGCTCAGGACCTCAGTGCAGCTGCTATACGAGCCTGTCAGTGTGGTCTGTACGTACTGGCAGCTGTGTATTTGCTGTAGTTTCTGATGTCTGGGGGGAGGAGGCGGCAAACCTTAATAGTCACAAATCTCCTAACTACGTTCCTGAGTTCTGCACAGCTTTCAGGGCGCCGCTTTCTCTGTGGTGTGTAGCTCCCGTGCAGAGAAAACGTTTGCATTTCTCAACATGCAAACCTTTATTTCATAAGCAAATGTGTCTGTAAACGCTTCTGCTAATGTGTCATTTTGACAATAGACCAGCTGTAAGATTACGTGCTTCTGTTTGTTCCCACTATAATGCTGAGCAGCAGTGATGGTGATAGAGGGATGAATGATGGAGGCTTCAACTGGAACACATGCTTCTTTGTTTGTTTTATGGGTACTTGATTAATTACATCAAACTTTGTCCTCTAGAGCTGAACTTGAAAGGCCAAATTCTTTTAATTTGACTCTGAGGTGTTCTGTGGTCTCAGTTTCCTTATCACCCAAATGGGAAGAATGGGACAAATGGGACTTGCCCCTCTGATAACACTCCTTGAAATCTAATGATCGAAAGGACTTACATTGGGAGATTTTGTCATCATTTGTGCAGTTTGCGTTGAAACCTGTGCAACCTGCACAGACACACTGAGCAACACAATTTGATTTAATAAAGTGGTCTAGTTAGAACATATATTACTTGTTCTATCAGCGTAATTTAGATGTGGACTGTTTGTCATGTGAAACTGTTAAGAACATGAATGAGAGAGAATCAAGTCTGGCAATTTAATTATACAGTGGTTTCTGTTATTCACTGCCTTAATGTTAATTAACATGCTGACATTGTATGTGCTTCTAGGATTACTGAGGTGCTAAGTATGTTTAGAAGGTGAGCACTGCAAATACACAAACTTTCATGTAGCAACTGGAATAAATGCAGTACAGATGCCTGATGGTATCCAGTAGCTGATTTTAAATCACTCCATATCTAAATAAGTGTATAAATAAATATTTTTTAAAATCCCAAAACTTTTAGAACTGGTACTTGCTGATTCTGCTAACAGGGAGGAAAGGTCATAGAACCTTGGAAAGATTTGGGTTGGAAGGGACCTTAAAGACTGTCTAGTTCCAACGCCCATGCCATTGGCAGAAACACCTTCCACTAGACCAGGTTGCTAAAGTCCCATCCAGCTTGACCTTGAACACTTCCAGGAAGGGGACCTTTCCAAGGAAAGGTCCTTGGAAAGCCACTGAAGAAAGAACAGCCTTTGTCTGTGGGAATCAGATACCTTTTGTGAAAGTTCATACATACTTTCATTGAACCCTGCCTGGTCTGTGGTGAGACAAAGGCAGAGTTATGGTGGAAAACAAAAAAAATTCTGTCTGTCTGATATATTTATATTAGAAGGTGTTTTAGGGCGGGATCTCCACTGCTCTATGTCCTTACGGTGTCTAGTAGAATGTGTCCTGATTGCTGCTGGGGCCTTTACAATCTACTACAAGATATATAATTGATAATGTCTTTTATACCAAAGTATCTATTTGATGCCATCAAAATTGTTACACAGTAGCTTGTTCATCTGTTTTGTATCAAGCTACATGTGAAATTCCTTTTTTGCTGTATAATGCATTCAGTAGGAAAAATAAATCAGTGTAATGGAGAGGGAGCAGATTTTGAAACTTTTCAAAGCACCATGTAGGTATTTACACCATTTGCCCCAGAATTACAAATGGACAAAACTCGATTTCTAAAGCTTGTCATGCAATGCTGATAGATTTCCCTCAGTCAGATGTTCCCTCCCCTGATGCACCCAGGACCTGGATTTGGTGCTTCACAAGATGCACTCATATTGCATTAATGACCTCGGTGAGAGCCCATGGCTTTGACCCGCCCATAGAATCATAGAATAATAGAATGGTAGAGGTTAGAAGGCACCTCTGGAGATCAAGTCCAACACCCCTGCCAGAGCAGGATCACCCAGGGCAGGCCACACAGGAACACATCCAGGTGGGTCTTGAAAGTCCCTAGAAAAGGTGATTCCAGAGAGCAGTTGCATGAGCTGGGCAGCCCCTCAGCACTTCCTCATGACCCAGAAGGCCAGGCAAGAAGCTGAGCAGCATTGCCCCACCTTGTAGTCCATCCCTCCCCAGAAGTTTATTGGGCAGACATCTACAAAATCCCAAGGGACTGTGGTAGCTCTGGAGCCTTAACACCCCAAGGGTCCCCACCGTTTCTAATTCTCAGACAGAAAGAAAATGGTTAAGGAATTACTTTGGTTTCCTTCCACAATCTGAGGATTTTCCACAGAAACATCAACGATGCAATATAGCTAAAGCTGTACATAAAGCTATGTTGTGTCTGCTGCTTGGCTTCGCAGTGTTAAATATAAACATATCTTCATCCTTTTCCTTTTTCCCCGTTAATTTTGGTGAGAAATTTTATAAGGTATTAGGAAGAGTTGGAAATGTGGGAGAAAGGGCTTGGACTTTTTCAAAATAGTTGATGATTCATATTTATAAAAAAACAATCAAACAACAGAACAGAGCAATTCTACTTACAAGATGCCACTTCTATTGTCAGGGCTCATTTCAAAGATCATAACTGGAGCAAATTTGATATACATTGGCCAAGGCCAGACAGGAAAACAGTGCTTCTAATGGAATCTTGAAATTACAACTGCATTTTAGACATGACCTTTGGACGTGCCAGCACACACATGGCCATGAGAGAGAGAGAGAGAGAGTTTGGAATAAAACAGGGTCCCAGTTTGCTGTTAATGAATACTGACTCCAGCCTGCAAAACTTTTATCTGAGCTCATCCAACCATCCCTGTGAGATCAGTGTCTTTCTGTTATTGATTCCAAGTGGTCCACATTTGAAAAACATATCTTAGCATCTCTCACATCTTCATGATGTAGCTTTGGGATATGGCGATCACAGAATCACAGAATTACTGACGCTGGAAAAGACCTCTGAGATCATCAAGTCCAGCCTATGACCTAACACCACCACATCGGCTAGACCATGGTACTAAGAGCCACATCCAGCCTTTCTTTAAACACATCCAGGGACGGTGACTCCACCACCTCCCTGAGCAGTCCATTCCAATGCCTGATCACTCTCTTAGATAATCTAAGGAAACTGAAATTATCACTCAGGCTTCTAGTGGAGTCTGAAATTATAAAATCTTTGTAATGTCACCGTCAGGCTCACTATTAGGTGGCAGAAAAGACATCACCAGCACCTTGCAAGTATGCAGACATCATTTATTATTGTTTCTTACCCTGTTTGTAAAGTATGCACGAGCCCTGAGCTACTCCCAGGTCTCATGCTGTTACGCACTGAGCAGCGGTGCGATTAAAACGCCTTCTCTAAAAGGCTGACTCTTTGAAAACACGAGCTGAATGACACGGCGGGTGGGGTGGGGGCAGGCACAGGGACGGGGCGCGGGGTCCCCCGGCCACCCTGGCTCCCTGGGGCTGGCGGGGATGCTCCCTGCTGCTGGGCACGCGCTGCCCTGGCCGGCAGCCCTCTGCCTTTCCGGCTGCTCCCTCGTTATCATCCCTCCCCGTCGACGATAAAAGCCACGCTCCCCGGCTCCCCGCAGTGCCGCGGCCGGGGCCAGGCCGAGGGCAACTGATATAATTGCTCCCAAAATACACGTGCTGACCGAGCGGGGCGACCCGCTGGACAAATCGGTTTTTTGCTAAATTAGGACAATGGCTGCGCAGGCCGCATCCCCCCGGCCGGGGCTCTATACATAGCCGGCAGGCACACCCAGTCGTGCGGTGGGGTGAAATGGCACACCTGGCGCTGTCTGCAAGGCCAGCCACAACCGTCAGCAGGTGCCACTTGGCCTTTGTGGCCATAAAAGTCTGGCCGCCCAGCTCCCGCTGGGACTCGCTGCGCCTTGGCCGCCCCGCGCGCTTCGGCGGGGGAGGCTGTGGCAGATTGATACGGTTGTTTGGAGCTGGTAGGAGCCACCGCCTGAAGCACGTAGCGGCTTCACAGGGATCAGGATAAGGCCTGTGCGTGCAGAACGGATTTGCAGCTTCAGTCTCGGAGGCTGTGCTGGTGTGGAGGTACCGGGCAGGGCTCTGCTGCCTGAGTAGCAGGGAGAGGGTGCAGCACAGTCTCCATTTCTGCAGTCCTGGGGATGCTGCCGAGTGGCCCTGCCAAGCGGGTACCAGCCATTTGCAACCTAGTCCCTGTCCGGACTTGGCTTCTCCAAAAAGGATGTTTCTTGCTCTGCTTTGGGATGCTACATGTCAAACATAGTGCAGCAGTGAAGTGAAGCTCTGAAAAACCCAGCCCCAACCCAGACTTGAATTTAATTCAAGGAAGGATGCCATGGACTGAAAACTGAGCAGTTTTTCATCAGGAGTTTTCATTCCCACTGGTTCCCACAGGAGTTTGCTTGATACAAGCAAAAAAAAAAAAGAGATGCTCGTACAAATCCTGTGCCACTGCAAATGCTACTCTTCGATTTCTCTAATCAGAGCCAGTCTCACTCTTCAATTGGGAACACATTTTTACAAGGGCTTTAATTGCTCTCCAGATGAATTATGAGGGAGGAAAAGAAGTCATAACACAGGTAAATGGTGCAGCTCTGCAGCAGTTGGAGCTCTCTGGCCTGCCTCAGGACCGGCTTCAGTGCATTTCTTGTAATTGGAAATACAATCAGATGCATATCAAGCCCTGCCAGCCACGCACTGTATTGCTTTGCTGCTGAAGTGCTCAATATCCTGTGCTGGCTTCGGTCTCTAATAAAACATTCAAAAGCAGTGGTGCTCTGAGAAACCTTTCTCAGACACTGGGTTACAGTGAAAATGGGCTGGGAATGGACAGTGCAGGAATGGCTGTCAGCCATCCTCAGTTAATGGCTACCCTCATGCCCCGGCCTCATTAACAGAAAAATCCCTGGGTTGTCTTTGTGCCCACCTGTGGTTCAGTGCCGGGGGTGTGGGTGTGATGGGCAGAGCATCCCACAGTAAGATAAACATGATTTTATCATTTTACAAGAGCAAAATGTTGCTGTCATTGCTACAAAGGTGCTTGTGGCTTCCAGTAGACAGCCCCAGCTCAGCCACATCCAACCAACCAAGGATGGACCAGGTGCCACATGAGACCTGAGCAGTGTGTGTGTCTGTGGGGAGTTCCTGGGGTTGAAGCCACTTGTGCCAGAGTCTGACCTCTCTGATCAATGCCATCCCAGTGCATGTCCATCACACTGTAAGCACAGCCTGGTTTTAACCCTGATCCCTTGAAGCTGCGGAGCAGAGATTGGAGAAAAAAACAAAAAAAAATGGCAGTTAATTAATGCCCCTGAAAACAGGAGGACAACATCCCACCTGGATTCACGCGCAATGGTAATACTGATTATCACCAGCCTTGCCCTGCTGCATCAGCATGGCTGGCATGGCACTGGTGCCATCCCCAGCCCTTTCCTAAGTCACCAAAGGGTGCTGGCAGGCAGAGCTGGGTGCTCATTGTGCCCCCTGGGTGGCACAGCCCAGCCATTGCTTTAGAAGCCTTCCCAGGAGCCACAGGCAGGGGCTGGGCCATGGGAAAAGGTGTGCTCCAGTCCGCTGGTCCCCTCCAGAGCTGCGGCTGCTCCAGATGCTCTTACAAGCCTGGGGATGGGTATGGGTTTCTTGGCCAGAGTTCACTAATTGGGTTACTGATGAGCCTGGCCAACAGAGGTGGTGGGGAATAAAACACACCTCCAGCTCCTGCCCACCACACGGGTCCCTCTGGCAGACCTGCCTTGTGTCTGTGGGGATGGGGTGTTCAGGTAACACTTCTGCTCGTGCAGCAATTGCTAAAGTAACTGGACAAGGCACAATCACGCTCTTGAGAGTGCTAGAAACAATTTAAGAAATGTTCTTGGGACAAACGGCGGGTGCTGTGCAAACAGCTCCGCAGGGTTTGTGAAAGGGGCCCGGCAGGAATGCACTGGCATTGATAACCCACAGCACTCCTTTCGTAACCTCCTTCACTTCGTCCTTCAGGCTCCCCCTGCTCCCGCCCTGGAGTTTCGGGGTGCTCCTTCTGCAGTAACATCTGGAAAACAAAGCCAGAGGGATTGCAAGCCCACGCCACGCTCTCTCCAGCCCCTCTTTTCTATTCAACATCAAAGCCAGGGACTTTGTAAAGACTTCAACACTCTCCACGGGTCTCCCCAGAGTCGTACCTTGGGTTTTGGTCCTCCACTGCTCCCCAGCTTCAGAACGCTTGAAGTTGCAGATTGTGGGCCTGGCTGGGTTCATGCCCAAGCGCCGCTGACCCTGGAGCTGGTAGTGCAGCAGGGATGCGAGGGCTTGAGTTACAGCAATCCATCAGCTGCTAATCCACTCTGCCAGCCCCACCGCTCCATGCTGCTATTAATCATCTGTGGAGCCCCAGGGCGGGTGTGCAGCATGTTTGCTCTTGCTCCAGTGGATGATCAGGGTGGTGGCAGCACAGGAGAGCCCCAAGCATATGGGTGCTATAATCAGGCCCTGGAACTGGGACCTTCCAGAGGCAACATGAGAGGGAAGGAGATATCTACAAAGTGTCTTCTTGGTCTTTGGTAGTGGTGTCAGGATCTGTCCCATCTCTTTCTGTCGCAGTTGAAGATGTTGGGACCTGCATTGGTGCACCTCAGGAACAGGCAATATCACAAGGCCAAGGTCACATTCAAGACTCCTGCTTAGTCATGGATATGCTTCAGAAAACCTCATTTGCTGTGGTGAGCAACCTCTGTCTCTGATACTTTTGTCTGATATTTATGAAATATCTTTAAAGAGTAGGGAGGGGGGCTTGCAACAGACTCCCAGTGCAAAAGGGGAGCACAGTTAGGCCAGAGCTGGGTGTGTGTGAAAATTGCACGGCCTCACCTCCAAAGCAGCCACAACCCTTTGCATGGCTGGCCAGCTGATGTTGTAAGGGTGGAAGCTGTCCCATCTGCAGCAGTTCTGGTTTGCAATGGCGACGTCACACTGAGCAGCTTCTGGGCTGCACACAGCTGGAGCAATGCACAGGAGGTGGCCAAGCCAGGTACCAGCTCTGTACCCTGTGCTCTCATCTGCTGACTCTTCCTGCTCGTGCTGCCAACTTCATCTTTTCAAATGGCTTTTTTTTTCACCTCTAATGCTTTTGTTCAGGTTTTGGGGTAGGTTTTTTTTTCTTTCTATTTTTTCTTTCTTCTATTCCTCTTCCATGCAATCTGATCCCAGTCTCTCAGGTGAGCACAGTCAAAATACCACCAATACATCAAAATAATAGGATCTGATTCCAGGGGCACTCATAGAGCCAAGGCAGTGAGCGAAGGTTAACGGGTTTATTGATCACAGCAGAGCGACAGCTCTCCCTAGCATAGGATTTAGCTCCTAGATGGACACTAATGTGTAGCTTTGTTTTTTCTTACTGGCAAAGTGATGTGTAAATATTTTGCAGGTAATGATACAGGTGTGCTCCTACTTCAATTAAAAAGGGAGATGTCAGCAAACGTGAGAAGAAAAAGAATTGAAGGTCTTGCCTTCTAAAGCTGCATGACTGATCCTAATGCCCTGTCCTTTTTCTGTCAATCAAGGCTGATTGGCAAAGCTTTTTAATTCAAGTCTCTAAGCAGGATGATCAGCATTTACTTAGCTAGTGTTGATTTCCACTTGACCAGGCTGCTCTGGAGTAAGGTATCATCTTATAGTGCAAACCTTCTTACAGGGGATAAAGAAACTGAGACTGCCTCAATCCTCTGCTTTACCTCCTCAGGCCTAATGATTGTCCCAAGCAGCACTCAGTGTGGGTGAGGGGGACAGGGGTCCCACAGGAGCTGGTCTGGCACCCAGTGAGGACTGTGGTTCGGAGGGCAGGGGTGCTGAAGTGCAGGGCATCTAATTTGGCCGCAGCCCAGCTGCAATGGCTAGCTTACAGCTGCCCAGTCCCATGCCTATTCCCCCGCCCCTCGCCCTCCCCCCCCCC
>WUAM01000101.1:1959002-1978851 GCA_024336885.1 Actenoides hombroni | reverse complement strand
ACTGCACATGGCCTGGGCCCGAGTCCCAGCGCTGCTGCAGTACAAAACTAATCTGGCACCAGGAGCATGCAGCCTGTGGCACATTTCCCATGGTTATTTTTAGCTGCTTTCCCAGAGAAACGGGGCTTATGCATCCTGCCTCCAAGTGCAGGGGCTCTGGCTACTGCCCACCCTGCAGCACCTCCACCTCTGGGTTGGGGTAGTTGTTCCAGAATGGTTTCATGATGCTATTGGATAGGGCAAGGCCATGGAGCTGAGACATGAGCATCCCACAGATCCAGCACCCAAGCTCTGCTGCTTGCAGGGTGACACATTTCTCCCAGCTTTCCTTCTGCCATCTGCACCCGAGCACCCACCCAGGGCTGCCCAGTGGGGAGAGAGAGGAGTGGGAACATGCAATGCTACTAGTTTAACATTAAATGGAGTGACTCATGTTTGTGGAGCAAAGATGTCTCCTTGTAAAACATGTTGTATTGTAAGGTTCGGTTTCTGGAAAAGATCAGAGACAGTCTCGTGGGTCGTAGCTGAGTGAGGTGGTTCAGCTCTGCAGGACTGGCTCTTGCAGGGCTGGGTTTGCCTCACTGGCTTCATAAAGCACACACAAAATGTTCATGTAGCAGTGCAGAACCAACAAAGATCATTCACTCTTGTTACAAAAATGAGGATTTTTTTTTTTTTTCCTTTGGGTACTATATTTAGTTCATTTATGTGGAATAAAATTTTGGTTTTTTTTTTTTTTAAAGAAAACTAGAGACCCTGTGCTGAGCCCCTAGAAGCAGGTAGGCCTGGGAGGGGAGTCTGGAGCCAGGCAGGACCACTCTGCACACTTTGAAGGGCTCAAGACCAACCTCTGGCCAAGACTTCCACAGCACAAGGAAGCCCATGTCCTTGGGAAGAGCCCACATGGTTGTAGAGGCAGGAGTCTCATCTCACGAAATATGCCCTACCTCTGCTGCCAACCTCCAGCTGCAGTTATCCAGCCTATACACTTTCAAAACAAAAGCCAAGTGCTCACCTGCAGGAAAGATATCAAATGCAGCTTGGGGTTTTTTGCAGCTCCTCTCATTTTGCTAGCAAAGCAGCACACGTTCTGCCATGTTACACCAGGCTGAGCTATAGGGATGAGACGGGGGAGTCAACAGAGCCATCATGTAGGTTAGGAATGAAGTGTTTCCTTCCCTTGAACTGGTTTCAAGCTAGCTGGGTCGTGCCTGCCGTTTTGTGCCACCTGGAGACATTAAATGCCCTGCAGCATCCAATACAGAGCAGATCAATGGTATTCCAGGTCATTAAATGGACACAGTGTTCAGCCTACCCACCACGCTGCACAAAGTCTGGGATCCTGTTTTCCTCTCTAGTCATTTCTTTGGCCCATCCATTTACACTGTGCTGTGGGATCTGTGTTTGACCACTGACTTTTTGAATGTGCTCACTTCCTTTTTGCAAAATTAAAACATTTGGCTATTGCTCTTTAGTGTACCAGTGTATTCACATACAACAAAGATCATGCATAATACTGTCTTAGCTTACAGTAGTTTGGCATTTAAAGAAATATAAATGCCAAACAATACAAATATTAGACAATTCTTCTAAGCCTGTGTGTACACTAATATTCCTATTAGGCTACAAAGCACATTATTAAGCACGCAAAGACTATTGAACTAATGCCCCTTATAAAACCAGCCTGAGTTTGAGTACTCAGAAAGCTGCTTATCTGTTCCTTTGGACTAAGAAGACTCAAATGCCTTTCAATTATTAAAAGGGCTGAATTATGTCTCAGTCTAAACTTGGAAGTCAGAAGAGCCACAGACCTCTCCAAGACCTCTGAAGGAAGTAAAGTCCTTTAAACCCAACCTCGGCTTCTCAGAAAGAGCATGTGATTTCAGGAGGGATGTCTCATTTATTTATTTATTTGCTTGTTTGTTTTCAACCAAACTTATTTCCAAGTGATTTGCACAAACACACTTTACAGGCTTGGGCTTTCCAGTGCTTCAAGAAAAGTCCCATCCTCAAAGACTGTGCCGTCCTGGGTGATACCAGATGGATGTGCAGGGAAGGACTCAGCGCCCAGCCCTCTATGTACAGGTCATTCTGACTCCCTCCCAGTATCATGCCACTGAAAGGCCTTTTATAAGGGATGTTTGAAAATTTGGAGAGCGGGAGGCTCAATCTGCTTATTTAGTACAACCTAACACAGCAGTGTAATCCTGAGAGGTCTCTGCCTCAAGGGCAATCATTTCACTTGCAAGCTGCTTAAAGCTTTGTAAATGGAGTATTTCTTTGTAGAACACCAGCCCTGGGTAAAAGCCAAGGTTCTGAAGGTTAAAGGACTACAGGGAAATACAGCAGACCTACATGGATACTGGACATATTTTCAATTTGCAGATTTATGTGTCTGTCCTGGCATGTGTTTTTTGTCACGCATACAGCATGAGCACTTTAAATCAAAGAACAAAGAGCTAAAACAGTAGAAAGGACTAAATTGAATTGAATTAATTTGTTTATCCTGCAAATCAACATCTGCTGAGACCTATTTCTTTCAACTCTGAAGTTGTCATAACGGAGTGTTTTGCCTTCTGCTCAGTCTAATTATAGATGCACAAGCCAAAATCCCTTAAATTTTCTCACAGCCATCAGTGGGAGCTTTGCTGCCACACTGAGAGTGGTCAGAGTTAAACCAAGCTGTGTTTAAAAGTCTCTTTTTCAGGCTGGTGTGTTACCTAGAATGTTGTGTGTTGGTACCCATCTCAGGGGATGATTTTACACTGAATTAATTGTATAGCTGCTTTTCAGTGCTCATAAAGATCATCACAAAAGAAGACACAGGATCCCACAGGATCGGGTCTGCTCAGAGCAGGGATGGGAGGAAAGCGCTCAGTGGCCCACAGCTGTCTGTCATCACCACCCTGCAGTGCCCAACCACCCACTGAGGGCCCCAGGTCCATGAATATCCACCATGAAAGCCTTTCCTCCATCTTCATGTGGAAGTGTGACTCCTGCAGGAAGGAGGTGCCCAGACTGGGACAACCATGGGCCTGGTAGCTCCACTGACCCCAGCAAAGACATGCCTGCAGGTCAGTGGCATCAGTCCAGGGAGCCTGAACTTGGTGCAGGCTTGTCCATACACCTTTGAAAGAAGCACATATATGACCTTAGCAACTCTGGTGAGATTTCTGATCATCTTAAATTATATAATTTTCCTGCCACCTCCATCAGAAGTCCAGATGTCCCACACTGCAGTGATACAGGACTGTGGCTTAAAGTTTTCAGGTTTCATCAGTTTTCTTGGAAACATGGGGCATCTCCACTCCAAGAGGTCTCCAAAAACAGAGGGAAATTTTCAACTGCTCACTGTTCTGGCAGAAATGACATGGCTTTATTGCAACTTTGGGGCCAAACCAGGCTGAATGCAAATAAATACACCTCCATTGTTGTCAGAGAAGGGTCTATATGGATCAAAACTAGAGGTGGGTAGATTCAGACTAAACATTAGGAAGAAGTTCTTTATTAAGAGGGTGGTGAGACACTGGAACAGGTTGCCCAGAGAGGTGGTAGAAGCCCCATCCCTGGAAGTTTGGAAGTGTGGGAGGTGTCCCTGCCCATGGCAGGGGAGTTGGAACTAGATGATCTTTAAGGTCCCTTCCAACCCAGACAATTCTATGACTCTTTGATTCTATGTTGACTTACACTACACAGGAAGATAACAGGACTTTCCTTTGCCTTGATTGTTTTGGCACAGCTCCTGAAATGATGTGTTCAGCTTACGAGGAAGTGTCAACACTGAACTCCAGATCTGCTGTTGAGGAAAAGGAGCACTTGCAGGGTTTCCATGTCTTCTGACCACAGAGATGGACAGAAAAAGGACAAGGGGATGGAAACATGCAGAGAAATTGCTCTTCCCTCCCTCCCAAGTCATACCTGTGTCTGAAATGTCTCCAGCATCTGTTGGTTGCTCTCACTGCCAAGGCCCTGCCTTGCGGCTCCTCTAGATGTTGTCTGTCTGCCTTACCACCCTACTGCTGCTGCTGCTGCTTATCAGCAGCCCTGGCTTGAGGCTACCCCAGTAATTCGTGGTTTAATGCATGGCCATTATTTCCTCTGTAGAGTTGCAGAGTTGGGCAAAACAAGAAGCTTTTCCCAGCGTTTGATATTCACAGTTGTGGGTTGCAAAGTGATTAACTCCCCTATCTAAAGCCATCTTCAGCACACCGACTTCTTTCAGTAAGGGTCATTTAAAAGAGGGCATCTTGTTAGCAGTATTGGGCCTCCTGTATTGCTCTTAAGTCACAGTCTTCAGACCTGAGTGCTTTTCTCTCCATTAGAAATATACCCTGGAAAAAGCAGCTGCTGAAAGCAATCCCTGTGCATGGGTCTGTGTCGGCAGACACAGAGGAGGGGTCAGGATGGTTGTTTAACTTCTCTCCATGGACCTACAACACCTTCCTTACCTGCTGTCTCTAGATCCTTCGTCAGAGTGGTTGCCTCAAACATGCCATGGATCTCACTCCTGGATATGATATTTTGGACCAGAACTTACAGCAAAAGATTAACACTGATATTTAAATATAAAGACAATATTAAAAAGAAAAAAAGCTTCTCTGAAAATCAGCCCACCCCTTCACACCAGATGGCTCAGTTGCAGGTTCATTCTCCAGAAACCCAAGAGAGGCCAAAGTCCCTCGGTGAAGGCAAATGCAGGAGTGGTCCAGATGTTCCCTGTAAAATGTGGAATAAACAGCTGGAGGGCAGTTAGTGCTACGGTTGACTATTGAGATGCTACCTAGCAAATGGGAACAAGAGACCCAGGACAAAGGGACATGGCAACCATCCTTCTTCCTCCAAACACTGGAAAATGTCTGCATTTGTCTGAGTGGTGCCTAGCTGGTCTGTTCAGCTGGATTTTGTGTTTTAGCAAACAAAGGAAAAGGGTATGAAGTAGAGCAGGAATGTGCCTGTTGAAACCTTGGCCCGTACAAGTAAATTCAGTACTTTTGGTAGGGCCAAAATTTGACATTTTGCCAGCTGCCCAGTGTAAGGAGTGTGGTAGTGGCTGGATGTAACTGTCTAAATATCTGCAGGACCTTCTCTGCAAGTGGCATGCGCTTTCTTCAAGCTGAAAGACTTGGAAAATGAAAGTAGCACTTAAGCAATATCCTCTCCCAGAGACCGAGCAGGAATTTGGAGCACTTGAATAGTCCATCCCCAAAGAATCTTTTCCAGGTCTGACCCTGATCCTAGTGCATGCTGAGACAGGACTATGTGAATTCGTAATCAGTGCTGTAGACATGATTTAAGACCCTATAATATGTATCTCACTATCACATCACAGTGCTTTGAATTGAGGAGCTCAGAGTATTGTGTTTTCATGCATAGAGCCTGCATCTCAGATAACTCACACCACTGTAAAAGAACTGTCCTTTGCAAACAAGTACTAAGCTAATCTGCATCCTCAGATAACCCAGGGGTCATCTCAGAGTATCAGTTATGTATGTGAAACTGTGGCAAGCAGCCATTCTCTCTTTCTAAGCCTCCACCATCCGTTCCTGCACCCACCTCCTTCCCAGAAGAAAAGTTTTCTGCAGTCCTCCTCTCCCTCCTTGTGTGCAGCGTATGTGAGATGGAACAACCGAGCCCACAGAATCTCATGCTGCTCACACCTACACTGTTTCAGTTGTTTCTACAGGTAACTCCTGGTGCTGGCCCTGAGCATGGACCACTCCACGGGCTCCAGGGGGTGGACAGTGCAGTGGCAGCTTGCAGCTGCCAGAACCCAATGTGGGGAGAGTGGAAAGATGAGGGAAAGTCACAGGTTTGGCCCTAAAACTACGCTGAAAAACAAAATCTGCCTCTATTGCATGTGTTGCTCTCTCAGGGGTAGCTCTATCCAGATGATCTTTCTGCGTCTTGTGTTTTTACTCCCGAATGCAGACAGTAAAGCCTCCCTGATGCAAATTTCCACTCCAGCCTACAGAAGCTTGTCAGAGGAGCTGAGCATTTACAGGGATGCTTGCTGCAGCCAAGAGCCTAAATTAGACTTCTAATGCCATGGCCAGTACCCAAGAGGTGACCTGATTTTCAGAAGTGTGGGGAAAGTTCAAAACTGGGTCCACATATGGCTTAAGACTCCACATGGAAGTGGCTGAACCTGCAGCAGCTCTGAATCACCTTAAACCTTGTTTTGCACCAGTCAGGCACATGTGCAACATGGAAGGACATTCAACAGCCCTCTCATCAGGGGACTCACCTGCAGAGCTCTTTCATCTGTGGCAAATTTATTTGCCCACCTTGCCTCCAACCTCTTCTCACTTGCAAAAATGTCTGATCATTCCTTTCAAGTTCTGCAGTTGAGCAACTTCGCACATGCATTTATTCAGCTGAAGAGATAATGGCACAATGTATTTGCAAACATCAGCTCACGGGCACAGACATTTGCCAGGCTATGGGGTTTATTTAAAAGCATAAATATATTTGATGTTTTCCAAATGAGCCAAAGAAATATCTGGCTTCCCAGCCAGCAGCAGCAATGTTCTGGGTGTACATAAGGCCAGACAGCTTTGGCAAGACAGTGACACATAAAACCTTTTTTATAACAAAACCTGTGAGTTTATCAACCCCTTTGCACATGCTGCGCCTTGGGGCCTGTGTTTGTTTTTGACCAAGGTCATCAAATGAATTATATCCTCATTGTGGGGTTTGTTAGAAAGGTCTTTGAAAGCAGATGGGATTGTGAAACATTCTTTTACTACACCTAATGCATTGCAAATAACAGTGAAAAAAATGACAGCGGGCTGGAATGCTGAGAAAATTGCTCTGATAAACTAAAGTGTTTAAAATAAACTTTAATGTTATTGATTTTAACCCATGTTGGGAAGCTGAAGCAAGAAGAATTCTTTCTAGAGTGAGTGAGTTCAGCTTCAAGTCTCTGTAAAATTGAAAAAGCAACACAGCGAGCAAAAATTAATCTATGAAAAATTAGATGTGTGAGCCATCTCGGAAGAAAATAAACACAGGCTGGGCATCCCTTAAAATTTGCTCTGGTTTTATTATTTTCTTCTGCAGAGAGATGTGAGAATCCTAGCTAGTGCCACATGCCCTAGCTTGAGAAGGTGTTGGGTGGAGGGTGTAGAGAGTCAAAGCACCCGGTGCCTGGCAGCATTGTCTTTTGGGCAGGGGACAGTTCATGTAATACCTGTGCCAGGCAACACTAAGGGACCATCACCTGCACTGGGACTGAGCTGGGACCCTTCCAGGTAGCGTGTTTTAGAATATGTGTCATTTGGTTGCCATTACAAAGCCACTTCCATGTCTTTGCTAGCTACTCTATTGCCACATGAAGATGGTGTTCCCTGATTCAGTCTCTGAAACTGAGCTGACACAAACATTTTCACCACCAGGCAAAAGCAGTGGAGAAGAGGGGGACGCTGTGATCACATCAAATTGCCTGTTAAAACTGTGAAAAAAAATTAAATCAGCACTTGCCAGAGCAATGTCTGCAGAGAGCTGCTAAGAATCTGGCTTCCATCTCATCCCAAACTTGGTGACATGGGGGCTATCTTTGCACCACTATGGATTGTGAGGAACAACAGTGACAATCTCCTACAGGTCAATGTCTCCAGAGCCATCAAAATACACAGAATCATAGAATACTTGAGTTGGAAGGGACCCATAAGGATCACCAAGTCCAACTCCCTGCTCCTCACAGGACTATCTAACACTAAACCATATGACTAAGAACATCATCCAGATGCTCCTTGGATGCTGACAGGCTTGGTTCTGTGACTACTTCCCTGGGGAGCCTGCTCCAGTGACTGACCACCCTCTCAGTGAAGAGCTTACTCCTCATGTCCAATCTGAACTTCCCCTGATGAAGGTTCATTCCCCTCCCTTGTGACTTCTCGCTTTTACTGCTCCTGTCCATAGAGACAGGGGAGTGTTTGCAGCCCAAGGGACCAAGCAGTGCCCTCCCATACCTCCTCCAGCAGAGATGTCTGCTCCAGGGAAGTGGCAGCACACAGGGAAGGTCACATTTATACTCAGGGATTTTGTCAGGTCCAACCATCTCTGTTTGATGGTAGTTCAAGCAGAAGACACAACCTTTAAACAGACAAAAAAAACCAGCCCTCTAACTGACAGCTCAAGAGAGCTGGGAAATGCTACCTCCTGCATGGGCCATGTCACAGAGCTGGGCTGGGACTAGGCTCTTTGAACTGACCCCAGATTTGAGGGTTTAATGCCCCATCACGCCCCATGTCAAAAACTCCTTGCAGAGGCCCTGGACTGAGCAGAGGGTCAGGTTTGTAAAGGCTGCTTGTTTGTTTCTTTTTCCTGGAAATCTCCCAGCCAGCTGCTGCCGTGGCCTCGTCTTGTTTGGCTCACGAGGTCTGATAGGATCACAGCCCGAGATAGTACAACCACAGGCCAAAATGACTGGTGTCATCTGCTCCTCACTTGCAGGAACGAGCCCTGAGGAACAAATGGTAACAGGTCTGTAGGGTCCCTCTTTGGGGTCCTCCTGTCCACAGCACCCTTCTCTGAAGAAAGGATGTTGCCAATACATCTTCTAGGTCCCTTCTTTCAAAAAAGCACAAAATAACCCTGCATTTGTCTCCAAGCTTTGATCGATACTGTTAAGTAAAGCAGCTGCTTAACCCCTGAGGGTTCTGTGCTCTCCTTTTGGCTCTGAGTCTCAGGATATGGAAGCAAGATAAAACCAAAATCTGCCGATGACATGTCTCTGCTGGATTCAGGGACTGGGGATGCATGATGGAAGTGCAGGACCCCCACCTCCAGCCCCATCTAGCCATGGGCAGCACACTGGTGTCAACCCTTTTTGTGACTTGATCTGTCTCTGCCGTAAGCCACTCCACTTTCCTACAGCAGCTGAGGCTTTGATGCTTTGCTTTTTGTACATACCAACACAACCCCTCTGGGTATTAAATCCTACCTCAGGTCCAAGTCTTAACAAATGCATATCAATATTCATCATTTCTGAAAGTCTATTGGAATTGACAAAGCCCCTGATGTTGGATTGCAGATATATTTAAGGAGCAAATAATAATAATAATCATAATCATAATCATAATCATAAATGTTTCAAACTAACCTGTTTAGGGAAGTAACTGTTCCTTGCATGGCCACTGAAGGCAGAGCCCCACAGGACAACATCCCCCTGTCGTGCCCCATCCCAGCGTGTGTTGGTGGCCTTGGGACTACCTACATTTGTAACTGAAGAGGCAATTATGGGGAAAAATGGCAGAGCGCGGGATAAAAAAGAGGGTGTGATTTGGCCCTTCAGATGTATTTTTAGACTTTCTATTTTGGACTACTCATCTCTAGCATAACATCTGTTGGATCATTTTATAGCTGTGATTGTTTACTGGTGACCGGCTGACACTGACACTGCAGGGATTTGATAATAGTATTTTTTCTCTGTATCTGTAGATAGATGTTACCGGAGGGAAGCAGAGACGAGTAAAAGAGCTGTATTTAAACACTACAGCAAAGGGAATACATTTTAAAATCAATCATTTTCTTGCTACTTGTAGGATCATCTAGTCTGTAAAAGACAAAAGAAGAAAGCCCTAGGCTAATGTTTGCTATTCGGAGATTACCTTGAATTTGACCCTTCTGCTCAATTTACGCCATAGAAGCTGCTGAAATGGTCATGTCCAAATGCCACAGTTGATTAATCCAGGCTTTGCCATTGCAACTCTGTCCAGGGACTCTGTGGTTTCTGCACTGTCAGTTGCTCTGAAAGCCTTATCTGCAGGGCACATCAGACAAAGGAGAGTGAGGGGATTTAAAATTCTAAAATTGTGGTTTATTCCAATAAAAAAGGAGGGAGAGGGATGGAGAGAGGCAGGAAAGACAGGCAGTTTTCATGAGAGGACAATCAATCCAGGCAGAATTTCCATCAAGGCACATTTAGATCTGGTGTGTAATGGAGATTACATTGATTTTCCTCCATTTACTGTAAGGTAACTGCGAGTGAAACTGTAACAGGAAACTTGGAAATGCTCTTCACAGAAGCTATATTTAGGCAGACACACTGACATGATACCACTGAATAAAATAAACATGCAGGAGACAACCAGTCCTGGGAGACTTTCAGCTCCATCCGCATGACATACAGCAAGGGGAGTGTGTTATTCCCAAGCCATCTATGCGACCTTTACTGTAGAAACCTATAGAAAGCCAGCAGGCTTCTGGGCAACAAACAACCTGGGTAAGCTGGGGGCATCTCACTTAAAGGCAAGGGTTTTGCCTTTCCCTGCTCAAACAAAACGCCTGCTCGCTGGCTGAAGCACAGCTTCCCATGCTGCTGTTCCCTTTTATATAACAGGATAATTTATGGCTTGTTGTCAACAGAAAGAGCAACAATTTGTTTGCTGTGCAGTCAGGAGGAGATGAGTTTTCTCAGAAGTCTGGGTCATTTCTGGAGTTAGGGGGCAGCTGCTTCTTTAAAGCCTCTGGCATCATCTCCTGTGTGAAATTAAGCTGTGTACCGGGTCCAGCCGCCTGCTCTCGGTGATGCCATCGCAGTGTGTGCAAGGGCCTGATTTTCCAAGAGGCACCCAGCACTTCCTGTGCCAAATTCCCTGTTGCTCCTTTCCCACTGGCAAGGGACACCTGTCCCCAAAAGGATGGCCCCCAAAGTACCAGGGAAAGAGAACAGCCCTATGCCCCAGGGCTCTGCTGGCTTTTAGATCTTGCTAGGGTCTTTCCAGACCAGCCATGGACAAGTCACTTAACACCCCTTTAAGTAGAAGCGATGATGCTTTCCCTCCTCACAGTCTGCACGTGACACACGCTATGTAAATATTTAGTATTTGAGCCAGCTAATGCTTGACGGAGAGGCACAAGTGAATATCAGATCTGCAAACATTACGTCCAGGAATGCAGCAGAGAACACTGTTTATTTTTATGAGCTAAGTGCACACCTTCTCCTCTTGGCTACAAAGGCTGCTCTGTGATGGGAGGGGAAAGTAAAAATCTGAACACTGTCCCAAATATCAGCTTATTCCTCCTTGCACAGCATCCACATTGAAGTTAGCCTTGCAGGCATTAAGGATGAGATGTGAAATGACCTTCCCACTAGGCTGGAAGACCTCAGGGTGCCACCAGCATTCTCTGATAGTGGGGGAAGAGAGAGTTCCAGCAGGTAACAGTGAAACTCTCTGCTCAGGCTCTGAAGATACAGGTGTTGGGGCCAAACACCCTCAGAGATGAGAAAGCAAAGACAGAGGATTGTATGGGGCTGGCAGGGTCTGCAAAGGTGAAGAGGCACAGGGATCTACGCCAGCTGGTCTTTGCCATGATCCATGCTTGAGGATCCCCCCTGAGCAGCTGGGGAATAAAGATAATCCGCAGAGGCGGGAGGGTATGTTTCAGCCCAAGAAGGTGACCCATGTAATCTACTCTTCGTTATCAAGCAGGCCTATTGTTTCTCATCTCCTGGTTTATACCAAGTGCCAAAATGATGGATTCATTTGTGGGAATCAGCCACATGAAATCAAGCCTTTGTTTTTGCATACCTGGGGTTAAGTCACTTCTCTGTGCATTAAAGAAGGTTTTATCTGTCTGCCCACCAGGAAAGAAATTCGCGACACTTGACTCAGATTGATTGCCAGGTTGCGGGGGGTTGCACGAGCAACACCTTGTTCCATTTCATGCATGCATTTGGTTACATTAATCACACAAAACCAATTGCCAGGTCATTTCTTCTGCCAGGCAGAGGCAAAGCCCCCTTACTCTGTGGCTACAGACCGCAGAATGTGCTCAGTGCTGAAGCCACAAGCTATGATATATACATTGTGCAGATATTTCAAACATTTGCAATGGCTTGAAATCCAACTGTTTCCAGGACGAGTTTCTGGATGAGTTTCACTTGTTACAGACAAGTGTCCGTAAGGCATCTCTAAGGCTTTTATCCTGTGCATGCTCCATCTTTCAGATGACTACTGTGGTAAATCAGCACGAGACATCTACTGTAAAAAAAAAACCTCTGCCGCGTGACAATTAGATGTGTTTGCCAGTGCCACTCATCCTCGTTATATTTAGCAACATGAGCACCAGGTGGGCCAGTGAGGGCTGACCCGCTGCAAGTGAGAGCATGGATGATCTCACTTCCCTGAAGCCCAACGGTGTGGGAGGGGAGGAGGAGGCGCCAGTGGAGGCCAAGGAGAACAAAGAATATGTAATTTTTCAGTTATTTTGCTGTCTTTTTTAGCATTTGGTACAGGTCACAGGGAGACCACTAGCCCGGGCAAAGGAACATCTTTGCCACCTCTTTGGGGGATGTCTCTCCACATCATCAGTAGCTTGATCCAAGTGATACCCACTCATTAGGAGCCCAGATCCACTGGTGGCAGCCAGATACCTTTAAACAGGAGGAAGAGCATGTTCCAGCCATTGCACCCCCAAGAGATGATGTGATGGGACACAACGTTGGGGGAGGGAATTAAAGCCTGGAGAAGGGTGAAACGTGCGCGAGGAGTTGCGGACACAACACAAGCCGTCGAGTGCCATCTGCTGCTATCTGGAGATCATGTTAGCTCTGCGAAGGGCACACACTTAGGGGTCTGCCTAATATGGAAGGAAAAGAAGGAATGAGCTCACTCATGCTGCATCTGCTCTCCCAGGCTAAGGACGAGCAAGGAAGGTGTCTGGAAATTGTATAGATTCACTGGCTGGCTCAGCACAGCCCCGATGCAGAGCACAGCCGTGTCCCTGCGCTGGGGAGGAAAGTCTTTCCCGGTGATGTTTCTCTTGCCACCAAATGTTAATAACGTGGTGTGAGGTCCCTGCAGACAGGCAACTGCTGCCCTTTCTCTTCCTGCTCCAGAGCTCTCTGAGGTGACATTTTTCACTGCTGCAGGCATGGCTGGTTTTCATGGCCTTCACTGACACTGTGCAGGGCCTCCGACAGCAGAGAGGGCAGAGCAAGGCTGGCAAATGGCTCACAGGAGCAAAGGAGCAGCTGTAGCTCCCAAAATAGTTGGGTTATGCCATTTTGGTCCCAGTGGGGCAAACCCAGCATCCATGCAGAGCAGTCGGGAAGCTGTTTGGGAAATGTTCGCTGCTTCCACAACCCTTCCTTGTCTTGTCCAGATGGATGGAGCTGCTGCATCAGGATGTGACCTATGGGTCACCAAGGGAACTTCACTGCAAAGAGGGTGTGTGATACACAGTTGCCTGTTCTCCTCTTCCATAATCCACAGCACCCCAAATAATGCCTTAAACATGACCTTTGCTAGAAGACAGAGGACACACCCTGCAGCAGCACTGCAGCCAAAATCCCCTTGCCCATGTCTGACTCAAGGAAATGCAACCCCTTCCCTTGACTTCCTCCTTGACCTCTTCCTAAATGCAAAGTGAGGTCTGTCTCTGGTGTCCATGCCTTGTCTCGGTGCACAGTGAGCTGTTCAAATAGGTCTGAGGCTCCTGAATTACTTTACTTTCAGGCAATGTAAGACCTGCAATTTTTGAACAAGTGCTTCAGTGATTACTTCATTACAGCGCTGTGTGAGTTTGGCTCCTCTTGTCATTCTATGAAGAAAGAGTGACTCTGTTACAAGGGCAGGTTCTTTTGTCAGTAACAGCTGCAGTTAAATCCAGTTCTCATCCCCACCATGCAGCTGACCAACTTGTTCACAGGCCTACCCCAATTGCCCAGCCATGATACGATAACCTCTTCCATGCAGTACTCAGCACTGAAAAAGGTGATTCTTTAGAAATATAGATGAGACAGTTTCTGGGTGGAATATGATTTGCTTTCTGATGCCAGATTCCCCTTGTGCACTTCAAAACCCTTTCTTCCTCATGGAGAAGTAAAGCAAACAGTAAAATTTCTTTTTCTTCACCTTGATGGGTCTTTGAATCACAGAATCACAGAATGTTAGGGGTTGGAAGGAACCTCCAAAGATCATCGAGTCCAACCTCCCTGCCAGAGCTGGACAAAACTAGAGCAGATCACTCAGAAATGCATCCAGACAGGTCTTGAAAGTCTCCAGAGAAGGAGACTCCACAGCCTCTCTGGGGAGTCTATTCCAAGGCTCTATAACTCTTACAGTAAAGAAGTTCTTCCTCATGTTGAGGTGGAACTTCCTGTACTCAAGGTTGAATCCATTGCCCCTCGTCCTGTCACAGGGCACATGTGCAAAGAGGTTGTCCCTGCCTTCTTGATGCCCAGCCCTCATGTATTTATAGATAGTAATTAGATCCCATCTCAGTCTTCTCCTCTCCAGACTAAAAAGCTCCAGGTCTCTCAGCCTTTCCTCACAAGGCAGGTGTTCCAGCCCCTTCATCATCCTCATAATCCTCTGTTGGACTCGACTCTCTCCAGTAGATCTCTGTCTCTCTTGAACTGGGGAGCCCAGAACTGGACACAATACTCCAGGAGAGTTCTCACCAGGGCAGAGTAGACAGGGAGGAGAACCTCCCTTGATCTACTGGCTACTCTCTTCTTAATGCACCCCAGGAGACCATTGGCCTTCTTGGCCACAAGGTCCCATTGCTGTCCCATGGAGAGCTTGTTGTCCATCAGGACTCCAAGGTCCTTTCCCACAGAGCTCCAGCAGCTCACCTCCTGATCTGTACTGATGCATTTGATTGTTCCTTCCCAGGTACAAGACTCTGCACTTGCTCTTGTTAAACATCACGAGGTTCCTCTTTGCCCAGCTCTCCAATCTGTCCAACTCTTGCTGAATGGCCACACAGCCTTCAGGTAAATCAGCCAATCCTCCCATTTTCATGTCATCAGCAAACAAATTCTTAAATATTTACATTTTCCATTCCATGATAATTCAGTTTTCTGACCACGTAAGAGATATCAGATAAAAATATATCCAGTATAACAGACAAGGAAAAAAATGCAGTTAACGTTGTACTGCCATACCAAATAGGATTGCAAAACAAAAGGACCTTTGCACCATCATTCTCCAGACACCTTTCAGTTTCTACATACCTTAGCTACAGTAGAGGAATTGATTTACTAAATTTAATCAGCCGGCCTTCCGGAACATGCATCATCCAAGCATTTATGGGGCGAGGTCAAATGGAATTCACTACAACAAAATTTATTGTACCAGTGTTATACAGTCAAGTGAAATAAAGTAAAGATGGGGGGGGGGAAGAAGAAAAATATTACACCCAGTGGCAGACAAAAAACAAAATGTGACAAAGAATTTCTAAATTATTTGTGACAAGAAAGTAGCTCCTGCATCTTAACTTCCCCCCCCATCACCTCTATTAGAGCAGTTCAGAGGGACTTTATTAAACTTGTCAGCATTGCATTCCTTTAGGTATGAATAGACTGCTCCTGAAAAAGGTCAACAGGAAAAGCACAAGCAGACTTTCAGCATCCAGAATGCACGCCTCCTCTTTTGACTCCTTCCCTGAAAAAGGACTTTCTGGAGAAAAAAAAAAAAAGTCCTTACAAAAGATGACACTGCTGGTAAAAGAATCTGGAGCTTTCTCTTTCCACACTCAACTACTCTGATGATGCAGACTTCTGTCCTGCATCTGTTTAGACAGGGAAATAGGACCTTTGTTCCTACATGTGTGTAAATACATAGATATCAATGACAATGAAGCTCTTAAAAAAATCCCAAACTTTGGATGCCAAATGTGAGGCACCTAAACATACATCAAAAGATCCACTTGCCCTTTGAAGTCAATCAGAATACTTTGAAACCAACTGCTTACGTCCATGTCCCAGTATGGAGTGGCACGCCTTGGGTTAGGTACTCGGGGTGAAAAGTTTCTCCACATCCTCACTGGTGTAACAGAGCCTGCACACAGCACTCCAGGCAGAAGGGCCCCGAGACAAGGTGTAAAAGAAACAGAGTTTTCCACCTAGAAATGCAGCCAGGCACTGCCACAGAGCAAAGCTATTCTGCTCCTACCGAAAGGGAGAGGGAATTCCTCCTTCTGTCTAGCCACAGTTCTAGGATTTTTCTAGTGCTTCACCTTTCCCTTCCTCTAGGATTCTCTCCAAAAAAGGCAACACCTATCCCTGCCCCCATTCTTAGGGGAGATCATGGGACACTGCAGTTAGGGGAAAACAGTTCCTTAAGGTCTATCCTTTTCTCCTAGCTGTGCCACAGACTGCCATGGAGTCAGCTTGGATTCTACACCTAGCAGCAGCAAACACGCCCCAGCCTACACAGTAATTCACTTCAGATGAAGGGAGAAGAAAAGAAATATATATGATCTTCAGAGTGCTAGAAGGAACGAGGCATTACACCATGAATGTGTCTGGTTACATTATGTAATGAGGGGGTCAGCCTCTACCTTTCTCCTTTTGTCTATCCCAGAAAGGTCTGTATTTTCTGTATGTCTCCAGGGACATTAACATACGTGCTGGCTGCACTGATAAAAACCACACATCTGCTCATCAGGTCTTCTACCCTTGAACCTACCCACCAAACTGACACAAGCAAACGTCCAGGTGCACTTGCAAATTTTGTGGAAGCATTCATCAAAAGATAACTTTAGACTACATGAGTTAAATAGCCAGTGATGCAAGAGCCAAAAGTTCAGCCGATTTAAATCGGTATAGCACCGTTACTGTTGGATGTATCACAACTTCCTCTTAGCTGAGAATTTGATCCTAGCATACAACCTGTAAAAAAGAGGAATAATCTTTAAATCACCCACGTGCACACTCACACAGATACAACCCCACGGAATAGGACTGCAAACTTGGGTGTTATTGGTGTTTACACAAATAAAATTCTCCAAAATAAGTGCTCCCTTACTAAACTAACATGAAACAGAGCAATGCTATCATCCTTCACATCCCCAGGCTTTAAAATACTTCCTGTTCTGCTCAGCAAGGCTCAAGGTTCTCTGTGAAGTTATCAGCTGTAGCAGGATAAGCAAACTACTGAACCTAAAGAAAATTAGTTCTCAACAGCACAGTGCTTTCAGCATGTGATACACCGCGTGCAACACTGGAGAACCTGTGTGAGAAAGGGAGATAAGAGGCTGCTCAGTTCAATTCCTCTTCCTAACAGGATGGTGGTAGCACTGTGGACCTGATCTTCGGAAGCTGTGACACCGTCACAGAGCTGTTCTCTCTTCTTCTGCATTTGCAATCAAGACAAAGACATCTGGCTCAAGCAGGCAGGCTTCTGTGCAGTAAACATGGAGCTTCAGCCAACTTCAAAGGATTAATGAATCCAGGTCAAATTCACCGACTAATTTCATCTGGGGAAAAACAAACTAAGAGCTACTGTCAGAAAATCTCCCTCAGAGGCAGGAACACTTCCCTCTGCACCCAACTGCTCAGTCAGAGCACTGGATACACGACAAATCTGGGCTCCACCTACCACATCCAGGGCAGCTAACACAAAGCTCAAGCTATCAGATGAAAGGAGATGCCTCCTCAGCAGTTTAAAACTCCGTTTTTATTCACTTGGTCACAGAGGGTCCAAAATGAAGTGTTCTTTCTCTAGTCAGGCAATCCCTTTCATGTCAAATGAAGCATCACTTTTACCTTGCCATCTTATCCTAGTATCATCGAGGATGGAAAAGACCTTTAAGATCGAGTCCAAGCATTAAAAAAACCACAAAAACAAAACACTACCTTTGGTTCAATCTGAACCAGCTTCATTTTGTCTATTTTGTTCACTTGATGCTTCTTCAAGTGCAGGGTTTTGTACTACAGCCTTCTGCCCTGTCCTGTGCACTCCACTTACTACTGCTTAGGATGAAATCTAAATTCCAATTACCATCTAAAGGGAATAAGTACATATATGAAATATTCCCCAAATACAGACAAATTGATTTGCCTATCCATTGTCTGGGTTTGGTTTTTTTTACATGGTATAGTATTAGAAAACAAACAAACAAACCCCACACTGAATGATAAATAACACCAAATGATTTCATTCTATTCAGCATGCTGCTTTGTAGACAAAGGTTCTTTCCTTGGAAATAAGCAGCTACAAACACTGCTTGCACCTTCAAGTTTTCCCCAACCTCCAATCCCACTTTGAGCTCCCAGATGGTCTTAATTAAAAGAGAATAGTTTCTAATTTACAGCACAGGAGACACTGTTGAAGGAGTGTTAGTGAAACCCAGATCTCACCCCTAGACAGGTACATTTATCTGCTTAAGTTCCTGTTGTGCTCGTAAGTCATCTTCCCCGTGACAATTGCACTATGCTTCCAAAGGACCTTAACCCTGAAAAATAAATAAGAACTTTCACATAGAATATGTGTCATCATGTAAAGACACATTTACTCCTTTCCATCCTTTCATCCCCTTCTCCTTCGAGCTGCTTCAGCTCTGCAAGTCGAGACTAACACACACAGACAGCAAACGTTCTGTCTGGAATCTTGCTGGCAGCCTTGCCTTTTCTCTCTCAAGCATATCACATGCTGTAAAAGGGACATGGCTGCAGCAAAGCACCCAAGTGGGACACCACACGTCTCTGCCACACACTTCTCCTGCCTCCAATCAGTCAGCCAATAATAACCCCCCTAGGACTGAAGGCAGATTTTTTTCAGTCTCATTTCCAGCTGGGATTTCACAACAAGGTCGTGCTTTACTTTTGCATCAACGCAGGTAAAAATTTATTAACAGCTTCTGACTAAAAGCAACAGGAAATGTTTTGTATGATTATGCATGAATTGGAGACAGAGTATCATCCAGTCTCACTCGATTCCATTTATGTCATGTGTGATTCTTTCCCCTTACACCAAAATACAGTTACATAGAAAAACTGCTGACTTCCCTCCTTACTTCTCCAAGAATCAAAAGCTCTATTATTTAATGATCAATAAGCCCAAGACGGCCTCCAACTGTTAGGTCTCCTACAAGTCCTTCTTTGTTAACAAGCAGCAGGTCCAGGAGGACACCTTCTCTAGTTGGCTCCTTCACCAGCTACGTCAGGAAGTTCTCTTCCATACACTCCAAGAGCCTCTGGGAGCACCCCCTCTCTGCTGTGTTCTATTCCCAGCACGTATCTGGGAAGTTAAAAGTTCCCCACGAGAACAAGAAGCAGCGATTGCAAAACCCCTCCCAACTATTATTCTATTCTGTAGAGTATTTCATCAGTCTCATCATCCTGACCGGGCAAGCTGCAACAAACTCCCACCACGACATCTGCCCTGTTGGCCTTCCCCTTGGTTCTAACCCATAAACACTCAACCCACTCATCTCCATCGTTCAGCTGCGGACAATTGAGATCCCTCCCCAACACAAAGAGGCCACACCACCACCTCGCCTTCCTCACCTGTCCCTTCTGGAAAGCTGGTAGCCATCGATCGCAGCACTCCCGTCACGCGAGTCACCCCACGGCGCTTCCACGACAGCAGCTGCATCGGAGCTTTCTCAACGCACGACGGCCTCCAGTTCTCCTCTTGCTCGTTGCCCACGCTGCGTGCACCGGTACAGGTGCATTTCAGCTGGGCTAATGCCACCTTCTTGGACGGAGAAGTCCCAGTTCCCACCGGCCAGTTCTCATATACTTGAACAGTGACCAGCCTGCCAACTCGGGTCTTGATGCTGCTGCGTGGATCATCACCCCCCACCTCCACCGAGACAGCTGCCTGCAAGACCTCACCTCCACACTGCCCCACAGCTACTGGCACTCAGAGGTTCCTCTCTAGCAAGCCCAGTTTCACCCCTATCCTCCTCCCAGTCCGGTTTAAAGACCTTTCAACGCGCCCCACTGGCTCTTGCCCCAGGATCCTTCTTCCCTTTCACAACAGGCGTTTCCCATCTGCTTCCAGCAAGTTCGTGTCATGCAAAGCAGTCCGTTGCCACAAAGAAAAACCCCTTCGAGTCCTCACAGTCCCTCTGGCAGCGGCTCTCGGCCGGGCCCTTTCCTGGGACGGAA
>WUAM01000101.1:1933176-1958902 GCA_024336885.1 Actenoides hombroni | reverse complement strand
TGTATCTTTCATTGGAGCTTCTCGGTTAACCACCCCAGAAAACTAATCCAGTTGAAAAAAAACACATGGAACGAGCAAAAAAAAAAAAAAAAAAAAAATCCCATTTTCCCTACAGTCAAATCTGATTTCTGATCCCCAGGCCCCAGTGCCCTCCCACAATCATGGCCAAGAGGATGGAGCAAGACAGGATCACATCTCTGGGAGGCAGGAGTGGGAAGGGTTGGTTTGGCTGAAGCTCAGCGTGGCTGGAGCTAGTGAGCCCAGAAGCGGGACACTGGCCTGGGCTGATGCATCTGGGTGGGGTGTCATACCACCCTGTACTGTGCCAGTACCAGGGCTACCATGCTGAGCCATGCAGGCATCACCTTCAGGCCTTCAAAGTCTCCAAAAGAGATGATGCGTTGATGGCCTCCCCTCCCTCATACTGCCTGATGCTCCTGTTTACCATAAGAGCAGGTCATATATGTATTTAGAATGACAACCTGGGTTGTGCTACAGGACACAGCAAGGCAACAGTGTTTATTGTTCACATTTGGCAGCTCATTAGGTCTTTGGTGCAAAATGGACATTGAAGGTAAAGCAAGCGCATCTCCCGAATGGTAAAATAAGTATTATTCCATGAACAAAGAAAAATCAGATTGAATCATCTGAGCATAAGAATTTTGAGGCTGAAACTACTTCGTATTAATAGCTGTCTATTTAATTTCAAGTACAGACTGGAATATATCCTACAAATAGAAAGGAACAGAGGGCACACTGCTATTAGTAAATTTAGTTCAAACATTTCTGCTGAAACATTTTTGCTAGAAGAAACAGTAATTGTTACATTAAAAGCCTTTCTCTATTCCACAAAATAAATCCAGGTTTTCCTGAGGAAAGCCAAAATGCTTTAATGAAACTAAAACTTCATTTTGAAGACAAATGCCTCAGTTGGAAAAGAGGAAGAAGAGATAAGAAGAGGATTTTCCTAGTCCACTCTAGCCATTAACCACTCTGTAGCTTGGTATCTTGATTTCATGACCTCTAATAAAAAGTTAAGCTACAGGACAGGGAAGAGTCACTGCACGATTAAGTTATTTCTTCGGTCTATACAAAATGCCTCAATAGATGTTTGGCACAATGCAAGAAGTTCTGATAAGAGATATTGCCAATAAATTCTGAGCTGCATTAGGATATAAACATAAAAGACAAGCATTATAAAAAAAAAACCAAACAACCAAAACCAAAGAAACAAACCAAATCAAACCAAACAAAAAAAAATAGTAACAATATGTGTTAAGAGCATTCAAGATGGAAAAAGTAGTTGTTGTAAACAAAGTTAGGGGCTTGAATTAGATCTTTCTTTTGGTTAGCCCACCTACTTCAATCTGGCTCAGGAACTGAAGGCAGAATCTGCCTTTTTTCAGTGTGTATCTACCATTTGCATACACGTCTATGAAAATGTGCTTAAATCAAGCTTAAATTGTTACTTCTCATCTTTTGTCTGAACACAAACCCTTTGTACAAAGAAGTAAGACTACATGGCTACATTTTCCTTACAGTAAAACAAATGAGAGCAAGGAGGGAATAAAAGCCACCACTCCTTCTGTTTAAAATTATAGATGTAAGCAAAGAGCCCAGGGAGCAGCCCATATTAGGCAAAGTGCACTCTTTTCTTGTAAAAAGTTTGAAGAATTGAAGGTCTGCTGTCCTCACTTAACAATCGTCAGCGCAGTTGTGTACTGCAAATGAAAACAAGAAGATGCGAGGATACTGGAACAAAAGGAAGGGCTTTAAACTCCTTGCTGGAGGGACTGAGGGGTGGATGGGGTAATGAGACATGCATGGAAGGAAATCAGAAGGTCACCCTGGCTTCAGCTGGGTACCCACAGACAAGACAGGATTAGCATCGCTGCTGCACCCCCTCTACAGCCAGGCAGGTAACTTTTGGCTGGGGTGCCCTGGAAAAGGGGCAGCTGCAGGGAGAGTCACGTCCTGGGGGCTTGTGCAGGTTGCCCACCTCCACGCTGCAGGTAGTGATGGGCCACGCTCAGCCCCACAGCCAATGGTGTTTTGCTCGGCAGCCCAGAAGAACACCCCATGCTCCTGAAGCACTGTCAGACAGACTGTGTGCACCCATGACACAATGCTCTGCCTATAATGACAAAATCAAAGCTTGTTTTAGCTCTAAGAGCTTCACCACCCGTGACAGTGCTGAGTAAACCCAGCGAGGACATCGCAAGTAATCAAACCTGTTCAAAGCACAATGTAATGCTATACCTGGGCCAGGAGCCCAGGTATGATTTCTGCCAGCTCTGCAGCTGAAAATATGCTTTCTGGTATCTGGTCTCTCTCAAGCTTCAGGGATCAGATTGGTTTATGAACCTGCTTATATTAAGAGCAAACAATTTATCACTGCTGATTTTCCGTAGAGTCGCCTCACTGTTGTTCTTCTGGTTTCACAGCTACCTGCCCCTGAGAGCTTAAACCTTGACCCACAGCTTCTGGGAGCTATGCAGCCTGTGGTGACTCCATGGGTACCTCTCCCTCCTTCTACCTCCCAAGGCACACCTCAAATCTGACATTTTTAACCTCTCTTTTTACTTTTCCTGTAACTCTTCCTTCAAGGTGTCTTTGATCACAAACATTGAACAAAAGGCACTGATACGTAACATGAGTGAGAATGGTACAGTCTCTATCATTTAAACACAGTTTTCTTCTTTATGTGCCATGGCTTTTAGGGTGGTTCCACCACAATCAATAAGGCGTGTTTTTTTCCAGATAGACTGCACATGCCATACCGTATGTTTAAAATTGCTGCATCAACAAATCAAAGTAAACAACCTTCTCTCCTCTGTGAGATGATGAAAAACATAAATTATGTAGTCTTTAAACAAATGGTAAAGAGTTTCCTTATTAGGCTTCATGGTCCTGTGTGTGTATATGCCCCTTGTAAAATCCTTGTCATTCCTGGGTCTGTAGGTCTGTATAATGTTCTTCACAGGTTCAATTGAGTGGTCAGCATACCATGCTTGGTCTGGGGGATTTGACACAGACAGACACACACCCATGCGTGCTTATATATAAATATATATATTTATAAACTACAGTGAAAAAGTAAAAACCTCTGCTGATCCTTTTTTCAGAAATCTTCTTGAGGAATAAAGCTTGCCTTGCTTTTGGTAGGAGATTTCCTCTTCCATTTCCTTTCTGTAGCATTTTCTTCATTTTTTGGCTGGCATAGAAAAGTCTCTTATGTTCAGCCTCTTGCTTTAGCAGGTAAGAAAGACACAGGCTGTGCACATGACCTTGTACTTCCCAGCCACATGAGCTCTAGTCCACCTGCATGTCACCCAAACGATGGACCCAATCACATCTTCACCCAATGCCCTTTCATGCCCACCATCTCCTCCTGGCCATAGCCACCACGGCACCTGAAAAAAAAGGAAGATCTTGGTTGAAAACTGAAAAAAAAAGATGCTGAAAACAGTGAATTAAAATGTATTGCCAGCTTTGCTCAGTTTCTCTGTGGCAAGCTGGGCTGTAGCAGCTATCTGGGTGAACTTCCCAAGGGCAGTGGGTGGAAAAGGCCACGAAGACCTGTGCTTGCTGCCCCAGGCTGGCAGAGCTGCCCGTGGGCAGAAGACCAGGGCACCTCACTGCAACCCTGAGGGAAATGGCTCCTTTGAAACAAGGCGTCACTGGACCGTTGGCTACCCAAGAGCACCTGCAAGTATGAGAGTCACAGCGCTCTGGCCTTCCCTACATAAATATTTTTGCTTAAACAAATAGCATGTAGTTCATTGTACTTGTTATGGGAAATATCTTGAATAAGGCAAATACTGAGGTTATCAGAGAGATATGTCTTATCTAAGGCAAATGGCAATTTTTAGGGGGGTCATCACTGTTGACTGATTAAGCATGATCCTGATGGGATGTCTGGCATGTACTTATCCATAGAAATGCCTCACTTTTTCTGGGTAGCCACTGAGAGCAAAAGCCTGTCCTGGTCTCTTGCCCAACTTCTATTTCCCATGCAATTATCTGCTATCTCAAAGCACATGTACAGCAAAGGAGGAGAACCAACAAGACCTTTACAAAATGGGGTGCTGAACTGCCACTAGGCCTCCAAGGATCCCAGGAAGACAAATAAGAAGCATGAGTAGCTACACATACTCCATATCTGACCATCCTGGTTAATTCCCCATCCTCCTTCTACAGCAGCTTTTCACCGCACCATGATGCTGGGTCTCATTTGAAATGTAACTCACATTAAAAATAGAAAATCTTTCAAGTTACTTTAACTGAGTCAATGAACAACTATCCCGGGATTAAACCATGAAACTGCAGTCTCTGAGGGTGATCTTTTTATTCCCTTCTTATTTCTCACAGACCTGTTGGTATCTTTGAAACTGTAAATGAGCCTGGAAAACCAAGTAGTGCACAGGTAAAACAGCAGGATTAAAGATGGTTTTAACTACATCATCACCTTGATTTTCTTGCTCCATTGCTAACAATTGCTCTTTGCAGTAGCTGCGCAATGATCATTGAGGAGTCCACTATCATGACTCCCTGAGAGACCTGGTGGCATTACCTCTTTCTGAATGCTGGAAAAAGGAAAAACTAGGAGATTAAGGTCAAAATTGCCACCTTCCCCAATTAGTAGGAGTGCTCAGCTTGAGATTTTTCAGAATGCTCCATGTTTTATAGCATGAAACAGACTTTGTGGATTGAACATAAAGACTTTACACTGGCTGTGAGCACCCAGACAACTGGAAACCTGAAGTAAAGTATTAATTCAGTGCTTGTGCCCTTAACATCCCTATTGAAGCACAGACAAGTCAATGGACATCTCCCACCTCTCCCATCTCTTCCCTTCCCCAGTGCACACGTACATGCACGCTCAGCAGAAGCAGGAAGGGACAGGAAAGACAAGAGAGCAAATAATGCTGTGATCGTTGGTGTCCCTGTACTTCACCTTGTCTCTCCGCTTCATGCAGAAGACTCAGATGCTATAAAGCATGGCAGCAGTGTATTGCAGAAAAATAAGTGTGTCTCATGCTGGACACATGGCAACTAAAAGTTTCATGCAAGTAATTGCCACATTGTGCCAACTTGCATGACAGGAAGTGCAGGGGACAAAACAGTTTCTCCAGCCTGGTGTTCAAACACTCTCCTCAGACCATACCTTCTCCCTCATTAACTCACCACCTGCTTTCTCTGGAGAACACTGTAAAAGCCTCTAGAGCCCTGTGTATTCCCAGCAAGGCACCAGCCTCTCCTGGACCACCAAGACTGAGAGGCTGGAGGGAGGCAGCATGCAGCATGGGAGGCAAGAGCCTCCCACTCTGTCTTATCATCAACCGAGTCTCCAGCTGGTTGGATTAGCCTTGTGTCTGGAAGCAAGAGAGAATGAAATCGCCTGTCACTGCCACTGGGCAGGGCTTGCCCCTTGAGCCACACCTGGCCACCCATCCCTGGGCTGTGGGAAAAAACAGGGAGTACAAGGGGCACGAACACCAGGTTGTTCACTGTACCATATTTGTATATTGCCAGTATTCCCAGCTGCATGCTGACTAAAGCCTTGGCCAGATGGCATGGGGTCCTGACGGAAACCAGTCTCTGAGTTTAATTAAGGAGATTGTTTTCAATTAAATGTGCATTTTCTAAAATGCTGAGTAATTTGAAGGTGATTTTTGGCTTTGATATCTTAACACATACCACAGTTGGTTTCTTTAAATACCTGCTTTTAAAAACCTTTGAGGTAAGACTATCCACAGTTTCTCCTCTGCTCTCAGCCCTATCAGTCTTTCATGATGCCACATTATTTTTATGTGATTACTCCTAATTTTACTTGTCCTGCCTGGTAAGAATACCCTGGTGTAACAGCCCTCACATCCTCACCCTTGGCTTTGAAGCAGAAAGGTTCATGATCTGGAAAAGTGGGCAAAGACTTACTTACTGGGAGAAAAAAAAGCAGGTCATGTAAGGAAAGCTAGAGATAAACATTTGAAAATCTTAAATACTCACCATTTTACCTGAGGCAAGATTTTCTGCCATAGATAATTCAACACAGTTTAACATAACATTAGGGGACCTGACTCCCATTTCATTTACCAAACAGAAAAAAAAACCCCGAATAAATCCATTCTATTCAGAGGAACTAAATCATTTAGAAAGGGATTGGAGGTCACCAGTAGGCGTATGAAATCTAGGCAAATTTACATGATGTAGGAGTCCCCAGCTATTCAGCCACAGTGTAGCTATTAAGTGAACGATCAGCGGTTCATTATATTAGTGTTGGCACGCAGTACAAGGGAGCAGATGACTGGGTAACACATTTCAAACGATTGCTGTGAATCAGATTTAGCTCACACTTTCATTGAGGGCTGCTCACCATTATCTCCTGCAGAGATCGTTTCAGGCATCAGCTTCAGGGGAACATGCACTGAAATGCTCTCTCCCTATAGATCGATAGACATAGAGAGAGATGGAACAGGAGGTCGATGACCTGCACACCTTCACCCAGCAGAACCAGGCTGGTCACTACAGAAAGCAGCTCCTACGTGGACCAGCAGAGCTTTAAAACCCCATTGCAGCATCTCTTACTCAGAGTGGAAACCACTGCCCATCCCTGCACTCCCAGGATGGTTCACACTGGGGCAGGGCCAATAAATAGATGCTGTTTACATCTCTACTTCCTCACTCCAAATGTCAGGAGGGTTATGGGGTGTATTTTGCTTTACTGCATAGTCTTTGTGACGTGAATCCTACATCTCCTGCTCTCGGTTTTGCCTGTTGTGCACCGATTGTGTGAATACTGCCTTGTCTTCATCCCAGATAGGCTTTTTCATCTGGACTCTGCTGTTTATTGTTTAATACCTCCCCATACAGTCATTTGGTGGCTGAACACGTGCCTTGTGAAAGGAAGGAAAGAAGCGGAGGGGCACTTACAGTAAATTTAGAGACATTACAGCAACCAGCAGTTCTAACCAGACACTATACAGATGAAGTATATAAGGGGATTTCAAAACCTACCAAAGTTCAGAGATTTCAGTCTGATTTTACTGATGCTTCTCTATCCCAAATTACTGGTTCAAAATAGCACTTTTCAGTGTACAGCCCCATACCAGTACTACTTTTCCAAACAGGTAAAAAGAAAGACCCTGAGCACAAACACACAGGTCTCCAGTGGAGATAAGAATTTGCAGCTCTGTGCCTCCAAACAGCTCCCCAGCAGAGGTGGTGGCTGGACCAAGCTCTCTCCTGAACGCTTAGGGAGGAGGAGCAGCGCCCATGCACTCAGACCCAGCAGTCTGCCACAGAGAAGAACTGCTAATGGCATTTCTTATCTCTTGGCAAAAGCTGCTGCTCATCACAGTTTCCATTTCCACCCATTCCCACCTCCCATTAGATCAATTTGTCTCCTGCAGCAAAGCAGAAGAATAAAATATCTGTGGCACTGGTACACGCGGTCACCTCAGTGGCCCGTAAAACCAGCTGTGCAATGCAACTTATTTAGAAAGTCATTGCCATGATTTAGAGACATTCTGGTGTTTTCTTTGGTTTCTTTCATCGCTCCTCCTTCTTAATCACTGTCGGGATTTTTGCCACCAGAACTGATGACTTCATCTCTGACTTCCATCACAGGCAGAGAAAACACCAGTAATCAGCTCAGTCTGAGCCAATAACTGTGTAGCTCTGGGACCAAAATCGTGCCCCATCTGGCACTGATGGTCAGGTCACGGTGCTCCCTCTACATCCATGGAAAGACTTGGAAATAGCCTAAATGTTGCTGCATCCAGTATCCAGGTCCAGAAACAGGGCTTACAATCCTAAAGCAGGCACCTGACTTCTCCAAACTGCTTTCTGACCCATCCCAATTTGCAGACCCTCCCTTCCCAGGAGGTGTCTTGGAGAGAAATCAAGGCCTGCTGGCAACAGGGTGGCATTGCTTATGCTACAGATCCATGTCCATGTTGTTCGGTGGTGAAGTCAGTTGTGCCATCTCAGTGGATGGATGGGATGGTGAGAGTGTGGGAGCATCAGCGAAGCCTCTGGAGTCATGAGGACTCTTTGTGGTGTCAGTTCTACTGCACTGGATAAGCCCCAGCTGTGGATCTGGCCATGTACCGTTTATCTCCCAAAAGCTGGGTACAAAAGACGTCTCTCTTGATGAAGCAGCGCTGTTCCTTCCTTCCTTTTCCCCAGACGGAGGTCAGGCAGCTGGGGATCAGGCTACCTGAGGTGCGCCACGCTGCAGAGCTGGGTCTTGGAGCCCCTCAAAGGGCAGCAGTGTTTGGATGTAGGAGCTTCATTCAGTCTGCAGCAAAGACAGAGCCTGTTTGCAAATCTGGATTTCAGCAGGGTTCAAAAATCCCAAAGTAGACATTCTGTGATTTAAATGGGGCATGTCTGTCTTAAATGTTCACTCGGGAAAGAGTTTAGCTCTTAGTCCTTCCTTCTCGAGCCAGAAGGGAAGGATCAGTCCCCTCTGCTTTCCTCCTATTATACAGCACCCTCTGAACAATCATTAGACACTTAGCGATGTTTAGATCTAACGGTGACAGGCACATCACGAACTCCTTAGAAAAATAAATTTGCTTTGACTGTTGTAAGTTAATTGGGGATTTATTTTTCTTTCAAGCCTGAAGCCCCACCTCTTCAGTGTCTGAGTTGGTTTGAATAGGACTCGGAGACCCAATGTTCAGCCTGGGCTTTGAATAGGATCCCACAAAGCATTTGCTTCCTTCAGACCCCGAACGCGATGGCGAGTGCCCAACAAGTGAGTCAGTGAGGTTCTGTGAATCTGTTTATCAGACAGCAACAATCATTTGTGGAAATGTCTTTTGTAGCAACAGAAGAGTCTATTTGATGGTAGCACTGACTAATGTAAATGAGGATTAATTAATGTTTTCCTGCAGTGATGTTGGCACTGATAGTGCCTTATTCATGTAATTTAATTTCTATTGACAGGCTGCTAATGGAAATGGATAGCAATGGGTGTCTCTTCCATCAGGCGCGCTCTGCCACAAAAATAATTCTTCAAACTGGCAGTTGGATTCATTCGCTGCTGCAAATGTGAGGCAGTAAAAGAGGATGACTCAGAAATGGGAAACAAAGGGAACTTACTGTCTAATCCAAAGCAATCATCTCCCAGGTATTCGAACCAGGATAAATTTGGGGGTTCGGGTCCGGTTTGGGCTTAGCTGCCCCTGAAGCCCAGTTTCAATTCAGCCCCAAATCCTGGAAGTGCAGCTTCACAGTGGGAAGGAACATATTTAAGGTGGGCCAGGGGATGTGCAGGCAGTGCTTGGGAGGGGAGAGTCTCAGATCCTGACCTCCGCCTCCCTCGCAGCCCAGCACCACAGCTGGGGGAGGAAAGGTTAATGTGCACTAAATCAGGCCCTTCCCTCCCCACAGGGAAATTCTAAAGTTCCTACTTTGAACAGGTCCCCAGGAAAGCCACTGAAGTTATACTAGAGCAGTAACCAGAAGTGACTGCTGGTGTTCAGGGATGGTTTGAGTACAGCAAAAGACTCGTGTTGGGACCTCTTTATGAACTGAGAAAAATGGGCTGGTTTTCTTCTGAAGTTCAACTCCACACTGTCCACAGCTGTTCTCCTTAATGTTTTGAAGCACAGCTGGGGAACTGCAGTTCATCAAAAATCATGGGAAAACAGAAAGAAATAATTAGATGAAAAAACATACTCCCTCTTACTTAGATAATTCATGTACAAAATCCACGTACAAATATTTTTTTTTCCGCTTAACAAAATTAACTTTGCACATCGCTTACTTCTTGAGTAAAGATACACTTTCTACGTGTCCTTTCGCCCATGGGAACTCCTGATGAACTTCTAAGGGACCATGATTTTATCCTGTACAGAGAAAGCCCCACACAAAGCTGAGTGAAAGGTTCTCCAGGTGACTGTGAAAACCCCACCCCATCAGAGCGTGACACATGCCATTGCCTCTCTCCCTGCAGAACTGAAAGATAGGAAACCATCTTTCAGCATCTCTGTATCTTCAAGCCTCACCAAATGTCTGACACTGAAGAAATTCTAGCTGTCAAAGGTCATTCATTATATGATCACCTTGAAATACTCAAGGCCATGGTTCGGGTCATACTCTGCTTGTATGACAGGTGGTAGAAAAATACTTTGAAATGTGCATGGTCATAGTAAGTGGTAAGGCTGGAACAAGAGCAACATACCAACCTGCCACAACCAGCCTGGAAACAAGCCGCAGTAGCACCTCTCTGGGAGGCAGGAGCAGCCAAAGCAAGAGGCCCATGGCCACCAGCTGCCCCAAGATTCTGCCTGTCCACACATGCAAGGGCCTGCAGGTCTCTCCATAATCTGATCACCCATTTACATGCTCCCCATTAGCATTTGCTTAATCCTCATACCTTCACTGCACTCCATCCTTGTCCTTTCAAAGGGCGAGCAATAACCTCTCCCCTCCGGGTATGCTGCTCCTGCTGTCCCCATTCTCTAACCGAACTAGATGCTCTAATTTGATGCTTCTGCTGTGCTCTGTCCTGATTGCAGCAAGGGCCAGGAGAGTCTCGCATCTCAGAAAATGAAATCTTTGCCATTTAAAGTCAAACACACAGAAGCAAAGGATACTGAAGTTGTGAGGGTCTGCCATGTCCAAGTGAACCGCAATGCTGCTCCGTACATCAGGGTGTGAGTCCAGGTGAGATCAGCTGTGCTCAGAGCGGCACACTGGGTGGTGGCAGCAAAGCTGTGGTGGCCCACCCAACACAAGACTTTCCAAGATCCTGGTGGCAGAAACCATTGCTACCGTAGCAATTTATTCCCTGCTGCCTCCTGGGATATCTCCTTGCTGCTGTGAGCAGGGAGGAGCCCAGCTGTGGGCACACCTTGGTTCCCACCATGGGCACATTCAGATAAGGAGCCAAACCCACTGGAAGTCCCCAAAGAGGGCATCTGCACCTGGCCGGGACACAGCGGCATTTTCCACCGCTCCTCCCACTGATGCAGAAACAAAAATAATGGAGGCTCTCCTTACTCAGGAGATGAGGAGTGGAAACGGCTCCCCTGCCTCATGCTGAGGGCACCTCTAAAGAAAGCATTCTGCAATTACAATTAAACAGGTGCTGAAAGAGGGGACAAAAATACAGGGATCTCCCTGACATTAGGCAAGGCCAGGGTTGTATGGAGATGGAATGACACTCATCCAACAAGCTCACATGGTTACATGAAACAGGCAGGTTTCCAGGTCTAAGATCCCTTCTTTGGGTTTGAAAGAAAAGCAGCAGTTCCAGTCTAGGCATATCTGAGAACAATTTATTGATTTTAATTTTGTTAATTACTTACGGTAAGTAAAAAGAAGGGTTAGCGCCTGCACAGAAGAGAGGACTATTAGCAAAATGATAAGCTTAGGTAATAAAAGAGTAAGAATTCCTGCCTGCAGAAAGGAGGAGAGCTTAGTTCAAGGTAAGACATGAGAAAAAGTTTTAACAAAAGCGTGGGGAGTCCTTAGGTTTTTGCAGCCAGCAAAGATGTAGAGGCTAGTTCCCAGGCTCACCTTTGTCACAGAGGTATTTCCCCACTTTGCTCTCTCTTCCTACTGTAGACTACACACAGGCCTAAGCATCCCATCTCTAACCAGACAGCTATTGTGCTCCTCTAAAAGGCAAAGGGGATGGGGCTTGGACCTGTCTCTCTTACAGAAATGCTCTAATTAGGGAATGGGATGGGATGGGATGGGATGGGATGGGATGGGATGGGACACCAGCCCACCTCCCACCCCCTCCCTGCCTAAGGCAAGGACCCTAGCAGCAGCCGTGGCTCCTTTTCAGAGAGATGCCAAATGGGGGCTATGCAGTGTGGCTTCTCTTGCCTTTTTCCAGCATCTCACAGCCACACACTGTGACTGCTGCCTGGACTGGGCCCTTCAGTGCCAACAACATCCTAAGCCTCAGCGGGGCTCAGGCAGTGGGCAGGCAGGGGAAAGCAGGAATTCCCACACAGGTCACAGGCTTTTCAGGGACATGTGGGAGAGGGGGCAACACAGTTGGATGCTGGACAGAAACTGCAGCTGTGTGCCACAGGGTGCTCGATGCTGCCAGTCTGTGTTCTGGCCATGCCTGTACCTGCCCCTTCTCTAGGGATTTGGCTGTGCTGGGGACTCAGATGATTTTACAGGCCTGCCCTGAGGCTTTTCTGCCAGGGTGCATGCATGAGCATTTTGCACCCAGTGTGCAGTGCCCATCGGACAGCACAGCTCAGAGAGTTTGTGCCAAGACTGAGCATCAACCTGGTCCCACTCCAGCAATGGTGAGTGCCCAGAAGCACCCTTGTGCAGGTCTTGAAAGCCATCACCCTGACAGAGCTGCTGCTGAGGAGGTTGAGCAGCTCTGGAGTGAGCAAAAGAGGTTCAACCTTGGGTGCTTCTTCCTAATTTTTCACCTATATGCTTTACTGAACAAAGCTTAGAGTAGCCCCACACCAGGTTACAGCCCTCTGGTAGCACAGGGTTGCGCAGAGGCTGGCAGATGCCACATTGCTGGAACTGAAACAGTTGCACAGATGATGGAGGGTGTTTTGTGAAAAGCACTTTTGCACTGTTATGGGATTCTGCAACTTGGGCATTGATGAACATCTTAAAAACCACTTCCATACATTTGATCTCTCAGAGGCTGAGCATTGAGCTTCTATCTGCAAGACTGCTTATTTTCTGTCAGGGTACCAAAAATGGTTTTGTTTTTTTTTTTTTCTCATGAATTTGTTGCTTGCTAAGGCCATGAACTGACCTCCACGATTGTGATCACTTAGATTGTTTGTCAAGGAGATGTGACCGGTTGGACTCACTTTCTGCTGGATCCATCAAGACTGCCTGGCAGCATCTGACTAGCATGCTTGCTGATCTGCTGATAATAATACCGTGTCACCCTACATCTTCAACACTCCTACCCCACGCAGGCTTTCTGTATCTGTTTCATTTACAGAACACAGTAATTATCTGTTTTACACGTGAAGACACAAGTGGCAGCCCAGCATTGTTCAGCTGGCAGTGTTTCACTGCAGGTTGTAGTCTATTCTCACAGCCCGAGAGGTAAACAAACAGCCTATTTAATAAGTCCCAAATTCTGTCAATGCTTGTAGTTGCTATGGTGAGAATTCCCAGCGCGGCGCTGCAGCCCTTGGTCACTCCAGGCAGACAAACGTGGGCGTTTCGGATCACAACACTCTGTTTACCGAGGTAGGTCTGAAATGCATCGGAGGGCAAGGGCGGAGGTTGCTGGAACAGGGAGCCTGCTAAGGAAACTGCCAGAAACAAACGCTCATGGATGGGAAGATTTAGGAATAATCAGAAAACCTTCTCAGGTCAGCAGTGCCAGATTCAAGTGCTGGATGAGAGCTGTTGAGTTCCCGTTTTATTGGTAATTTTCAGGGCAACCAAGAGTGTGCAGGGATCCAGAGCACAAAATCCCTCAGCGAAGAAGCCAGCAAAGGCACCAATGAGCAGCTGCAGATGGAGAAATATCTGCTCTTTCAGCCCTCGGGGAAAGCTGTGCCGAAGAGATGAGAAGGCTGATAGCACATTGCTCGATCTGCCTGCTGCATCCTCGCTGAGCAAGGAAGATTGCAGGCTCCAGGGCTGTCAAACCGTCAACTTTCACTCGGTTTGACAACAAACTCACTTCACATATATGGTTACATTTAAAGAAAATAGGAAGAAAAAAGAAGAAAGCTGTTGGAGCAAGTAATGTCCACAGATGCTTCCTAGAAGTAGAATGTTATTTTGCGATCTGGCACCAACATTTTAGCAGCCTATAAAAGGTAAAGTTGGTACTACAGCCAGCCATTTGTACTGTACAAATAAGAGCTGTGAATATATTCTGGAAGTAATGTCAAAGAGGACCAGATGGGAAATGAGCAGCATTCATTCTAATTTAACAAAGACAGCTAACCCAGAATATGCATTAACATGTAGCATTTTTCATCTGCCTCCATTCAGAACAGATTCTTGGTATCATTTCCAAGCAAAGGAAATTGAAGGAATACTTACTCCTCGGTGAATTGCTGTTCTCTCATAACTGGAAAAGTTTGGCATCCTGAGCTAGGTGTAATATGTTTTGCCTGGAAATGTATGCAAGGACACAATACACCCACAAAACCCTGCGTTTGGGCGTGCAGCCAGCTCCGTGTGTTTTGGTCCATGCTGGATGGATCCAGGGTTTCGGAGGCCCCAGGCACATTGCTGGTCTGCAGAGGGAGATTTCATAGGGCATGGCAGTGAGGAGAGGCCACGCCAGCTGTACGGTGGGTCTGGCACAGGAGCTGGGGGGACTCTCTCCAGAAACGGGTCAGTTTGCATGTTAAAGTAACAGCAGGTCTGATTCCCCAGTTCCTTGCACACATACATCATGGCTTGTGTGCAACAATATGCTTTGGACACGCACACTTTGAGGGCTAAAAGCAAATTTGGAGGCTACCAAATTCTAGACGTACATTTTAAAAATGCAAACTCGCTTTTGGTGCTGCCAGGACTGCGCTGAGTGGGGTGAGCCTGTTTGAGGGGAGGGATCCCAGGGTGCAAAAAAAAGTGGGATTTCTTCATGTGTTTAGTGGAACCTCTGGTCCTATTTTTAAACAAAGCACCATTTCCATTCTCTCTCTCTCTCTCTTTTTTTTTTTTTTCTTAAATATTTAGAAGGGATTAACTATGGAAAACAAGCCACATCCTGAAAGGTTTTTTGCTGCACGAATTCAATCTTTTTATTCAAGATTGTTCATAACTGGAACCTCTCTCAACTTCCAAGCTCCTTTGGGTAACATTTCTTTTTTTGAAGCCCAGAACACCACAGTTCCTCTAAACCTCCCATCCCATCACGAATCCAAAGTTTTATAACATTCTCCTCAGTGGAGCTCTGCATTTAAAACATACCATTAATTTATGATAGGAGGGCAACATCGACACACAGTTAGCGAACAGGTATCGGCTCCATTCCAGAGCACTCATCCTTTCTCCAGGAGAAATGCACAGACACAACCTGTGCCAGATCCTGGAGCTTCTTCCCTGCCACTCAGCAATGTTTTCTCCATTTCTTAGGCAGCCCCCAGGCAGAACCCTGCCCAGCAAGTGGCCCTTGCTGAACCAAACCCGGGGAGCCCTGCTGCAGAGTCTCTCTTTATACCAACAGCAAATGGATTGAAAGCCTGAAAACCAGTTGAGGTCAGACGGGATCACCAGCAAGTTTCCATCTGACCTTGAGTATCTGATCAAAATGCACAACTCTGACTGTGAGTTGACACTGTACACAAAATGCTTTTTGTACTACTACAGCATCTAGATTAATGGATCCCTTCAGTCCCTTAGCTTTTACTACTCAGAATTACATTTGGAGCGGCCACATGTAACTCAGGGCCAGCGATCTGTGTCTGCAGGGCACGAATTCTCTTTCTATCTCTCTCAATAATATTTCCAAGGCACAGACCTGGTATGCGAAGAAGCCGCTTTCAGAAGCAGAGTGGAACCTCCAACTTTCCAGGCAAAGGCTCTGCCCTTGATCCCAGGGACAGCTGTGCTGGCCCAGCTCCTCAGAGACCCGACATGCTGGGGGCAGAGAAAATCCAGCAGCAGCCCCCAGCCGAGGTCTGCAGCCAGCACCTGATCTGCCCTGGCAGACTCACCCAAATCCCTGCTCCCCTCAGCTCTGGGTGTCTGCCCCGTAGGTCCCTGCACCACTTCCTACAGGGTCACTGCACTAACATGCACTTGCTTTGTAATTCTCCGTTAATAAGATACGGTGGAGCCTGCTGAAAGCAGTGGCAGCCTGCTTCGCTGCCTGCTTCATCGCTGCTTCGTCTGCTAGCAGGTGCAGAACTGGCTAGCGGTGAGTGCAGAGAGGCACACGCCTTAAGGCTTGCTCATTCACGGCTGTGAGAGTTTATAAAGAAATACTGAACAATGTGAGACTGCTGCTGTGTGAGAATGCCAGGGATCAACACAGCCAGGAACAAAAATACAGGCTGGAAAAAAACCTTAACCTGCAATTATGTGCAGTAGAGTGCACCAAAGCCTCTACAGCCCACAACGAGGGTTTTTTTCATGCTTTCAGCTTCTGCAAAGTGAAGGTGCAGGTTGTGTCCTATTCATTAGAGCTGGAGTAATGACTTGCAATGGCTCCTGAAATCCCCTACCCTTGCCGGCTAGGGCAAAGCAAGCAGCATGAATCTTTATAGGCAAGAAAGACTAATAATCTCTCTCCCTTCTCCCTTCCTCTAAAATCCTCGCTCACTACTCCTCTCCCGGAACAAAGACTTTTTAAAAGGCTTTTAAATAATCTCATGTTCCTTAACAAAATTACAGCAGCAGTTTCCTCCTTTAATAGCACTCTTCTTCTTAGTAATCTTGTTTTAGCTACAGTTTTTGATGGAGAGCACTGGTAGGTGAATCATATGTCACCCCTCTTGGTTATTTTGCCTGGCTCCAGGAAGAAGGAATTCTGTTTTGGAGCAACGTCTCTTGATCGGAAGAGGAAGCTCCCTTTTATGTCTGCTTTTAACTAGGAGTGATAAAAATTTTATTTGAATGGTTAATCAGGGCATAAACAGATTAATTGTGAATGTAACTCAGATCCAGCACAATGAATGGCATGGTCCTGGCTCTGAGTCACTTATCTCAAATGAATTGAGCTGTCTTCTGCAAGCTAGAAGTCTGTTCCTGCACATCACCTTCTTGCAGAAAGCGCTGGAAGGCACTGGCTGAATAAAGGGTCAAAGACTGACTGAGATCTGAGTGTTAAGGGAGACAGTGGGCACAAGTATTTTAGCTCAAGAGCTCTGATGTGGATGATCACTTTTCTGACAACCTTAGCTAAACAGAAGCCCAGAGATACATTTTTGAAAGAAATATGATTTTATTATCAAAATGTAAGAGGGTGGAGGTGTCATCAAAGGAGAAGAAAGATTGCATGAGCATCAGATCAAATTATGCATCAAGCAATGATTCAAAGAAATGCATTAGGAAATGGAAAAAATCTGTAAGAATATCATAGATATTGGTCTTCATTCCCTGCCCCCACACCTTTTTTTTTTCCTTTTAAATTAATGTCACTGTGTAAGCACATTATTCAGCCTTTGCACTGGAAGAGCTTCTTTGCACATCTCTCCTGCTGAGGCTGGCCTGATGTTCTCACTGGGACACCACCAGTGCCATGTACAAATCTGCATTTCCTTAGGTCTGACTGATCTACTTTCAAGCACACTGTATTACAGTGGTCTCTGTGTAACAGAGGATCCTGATAAAAAGAAATCCCTCCTCCTCCAATGTTGGGTAAGTTTTTCAGGTGACCAGAATTAGTGGACAATATCAGCGGAGAATGCTGCTGTGTGGGAGACTAATATCAAAGGGGAATGCATGAACCTTACTCCACTGATAGTGAACAGGATACTCTTAAACAAAGAAGATGGAATAACAGCTTTAAACACCTTATAAGTTTTATTCTGTCATCTACCATACTTTCCCTCAAACTCATATTTATGTATATCATATGATGTATTGGCAGTTGGCTAGAACCAACATATACAGAGTAGATTTTCTTAGCATTGGTCAGACCAGTTCATGTATGAATGGAGGAAGGGAAAATTTCTTACAAGAATAAAGCGCTAGCTATTTCAGTCACAAGTGGCATCAGCTACTTAAAACTCTTTTCCTGGAAATGGTTGCATGGCTGTGCAGGTGATATCACCAAGAAGGCTTTGAGTTGCTTGAACCTGGATGGATGTTCCAAGAAAAACAACTAGTGATCAGAGATAGCATTCAACTCATAAAGCAGGGAGAGCATCTCTGTGCCCTGACCTGCTGAATTAATGCAACTAGGATCCACAAGGACTGGTTTCAAAAGTGAACAAGTAAATACGAGCATTAACTACTTGGGTAGAGGTGTATGAACTAGGGGAAATACCATTAGTCATCTGAAAATCATTGGAAGGATGTTGAAGAGGATAATGGATCACCTGATGAAATAATGCAAATGGCATAAGGAATAAATAAGAAGAGATTAAAACTGTGATACATAAACAAAATGAGAACTGAATTTGACTCTAACCAACAAAAAGGAACCACTTATAACATGCAAGAGGAAGGCAGCTTGTGTGAGAATGACCATGAAACAACAGAGTTCACAAGTCATAGGAAAGGAAGGAAGGAGAGCAGCAAAATAAATACAATGGACTTCCAGAAACCATATCTCAAAAACCTCATAGAACTGATAATCATGAGAAACCAGTCTCAGAGAAAAGAGAATTCAGGAAAGTTGGCAGCACCTTAAAGAAACAATGGTAAGGACACCAATTCAAACAATCCCAGCAGAGAAGGGAAAGCAACTGTCGTAACAGACAGATGATTTGCTTAAATCATGACCAATTCATTCATCTTTAATGCAAGGAAGAGTACATTCAGAAAATGGAAAAGAGATTCACTTGCATGTGAATCTAAATGCATAGGCTGAAGACGTAGGGACCAAACCAGAAAAGTCAAGATGTAAAAAGTAATACAACCAATAGGATCAACAGGACATCAAGAAAGCATAAAATACATTAGCAGGGACATGAAGTCCATGGAAGAACTACCCAGCGGAGAAGGAAAGCTCGCAATGCATGATGTGAAGATGGTGGAAGCACTTGTCTTTTTCACTTCAGCTTTCAGTAAAAAAGACCAGTCACACCCAAATGGTTAACACAAGTAGTGTCACAGATGGCAGAGAAAGATCTCAGTCTAGAAAGAAGAAAAAAAGTAAGAATATTTAGCTGGATAAATTAGTCTGTGCCTTGACTATTTGTTGAAGCAATCTCACAGCTGTTAGCAGCTCTCTGGGACCCAAGAGAGAAACAGCAAGGTGTCAGAACACTGGGGAGGGGAGCCATAATGCCTTTTTGGAAAGGGAGGAGCTGAAGAATAAAACACAAGGCAAACTCATATGAATTCCTAGAGAGAACTGGAACAAAGAAAGAAATGTTCTATAAACATCTGGAACATAACAAGGAAGTGAGTTACAGCTAACACCCAGATATTTTTCCTATCACTAGGGTAGCAGGGTATGCAAGAACTAGTAGATGCAAAAAAACCCTATCCTTTATTAGGGATTTTGACATTTACATCACATTCCCATAACTAGAAGACACCATCTAAAACTGCAGTGGTAAAAAGCTGCTAGTGGACACCAAACCAAACTGAAGTCAACAACATTCTGCTGTTGCAAGAAAGAAAGAAAAAAAACCAAAATCAGCAAGTATCATGCTTGCGTGCATAGCCAGAAGTGACTTCTGCCTGATCCGTGATTTATTCCTCCCATCTCATCTAGGGCTACTAAGATCTCACTGGAACTCTGTGTCCAGGGTAGGGTACTGGATTTTAAGAAAATTGAGGGACAACGGCAAAGAGACTACACTAAAACCACAAGAATGATCAAGGGCCTGGAAAATGTGGTCTACAATTGTATAAGACCAGAAAAATACCTTTTTTTTTTTTCTCCTTCATTTTAAAGAAGACACATCAGAGGCACAACTGTAGTCTTCAAATACAGAAACGGTAGCAGCAGAGAGGAAGGGAATATGCTGTGCTCCACGGCCATTGCAAATAGGTCAAGTGGGATCAAAGCACAGTAGTACAGCAGCATGATGGTTAACCACTAGAACAGGCTATCACAGCTATAAAAGTTCTATTTGAGGATGTTTTTAAGAAGAGGTCAGACACCCATCAGTTATGCAATAAGCAGTCAAGGTTTGTTCTTCCTTGTGGAATGGGATAAACTAGATATCTGGATATCCTTTCTGACCTTATTTCTCCAATTCAGGCACCAGGAAAATCATAGGTAAAGGTTTCTTTGAGGATGACTGCAATGAACCTTAAAAACAAAGACAAGCTATGGATAGTACATATAGCATGGTTCAGTCAGTTTTGAGAAGGCTTCTCAAGTGGGTTGTTTTCTGAAAATCCACACAGCAGATAAGCCACTAGGAGAGCAAGAACTTCATTTTTTAAGGGACTGGTTTGAGTTTCAGAAGTCAGATTAGCCAAGTTGATTTTCTACAATTTCTTTTTCCCCAGTGACCAGTTAACACCTCCACCCTCACCCCAAGTTTTAACATTTTAGGCAGGGCTTTGAAACATGAGAGGTGACCAATTGGGAGGAACTCTCCAAGCCTGTGTTCAGTAGAGCTCCCTCATATTATTAATATTGCTGGTCTTTAGTACCACACTGCACAAACTGAGAACAATTGACTTCTCAGGCCAGACTGAGCATATGCTTCTGCTGGCAGGAGACCAGGCCCCAAAAGCAGAAATCACGGCAGGCGGAAAAGTTGAAACGATAGGAAACCACCTTCTTTCTGCTCTAGAGCCCACAGAGACCAGTGCCAGCTCAGAGCTGGGCAACCACTGAAATAGAAAAGGGTGGTGTCAACATCTCAGCTCCTTTCCTGGCACAGCTTGCATCAAGCATAATTTTACTTTCCTAGTAGTAGTCAGGAAGGAAGACAAATGTAAGCACTACCTTATGACTTCTCCATTTGGTCTTCTCTTGGGCTGTAGTAGCAGCTCAGTCCTAACTGAGAGAAACCACTCCTAGGTCTTATACTGGAAGATATTCTAAAACAACATCTTTGCAGTTCAAGTCTGCTTTGCTTCCATAAAGAGCACTCACATGCATGTACAAACTCATTAAAGACATTACATGAGCCATACAAATTCAACAGGACTCTTCAGTCAAAGTCAAAGGAGATGTCTTTACTCTGCCAAGTCCACAGCAAAGCTCAAAATGCCTTGCTCCAGCCAAGTTGCACAAAGAAGAGAGAAAGAGAAATCCTTCTCCTCTAGTTACCCTCTAGCTCTCTTCCTGAGCGGTCTTCTCCATTCATGTTGTTAGCCCCAGCCCACAAGGCTTCTCCTAGAGGAGGAAGGAGAGAAATTAATTCTTCACAGCTGGTTCTGTCCTGCAATGCCTTGCTCTCAGGACAGGCAGCTGTAGCCTTTCTGGCCAGAAAGGGAGGGTTAACTCCTACCCTGCCAAGTTTCAGATGGACAACATCCAAAATGATCTTCTTGCCTTTAATTCTCCCAAATGGACACATTCTGGCATGGGTAAATGAGATATATGTCCATATCCATACTGACAAACAACACCCCTATACTTCTGCCATCTCCAAGGCAAATGCATAAACCCTGCCCCTTCTTAGCTGCCATGATCCTCTGGGAATATTTTATGCAAATGCTTTAATGAGCATACACGCAAAGGATTTGCATACAGGCATAAACTTAGCACAAAGCCAGAGCACAGAAGCAAAAATCCTGGCCCAGAGGGCTGGGAATGAGGAGGTGTGGGATGCCGGCACTCCACCCTGCCTGAGACTAGCGGTGAGCACATCCCGCCCCTGCCAGAGGGACTGATGTTCTCTAGTCGCATCCCTTATGCAGGATGAGTAACTGCTGACTGAAAGCTCAAACCTCAGTTAAAGTCAGGCAGGAGTTTTCTCAGCCCTGTTTCCACCCCTCTTTCACACACAGCTCCCAATTCCCACTTCGAATCATAGAATGGTTTGTGTTGGAAGGGACCTTAAAGAGCATACGACAGAGCACTGGAACAGGCTTCCCAGAGAGGTTGTGAAGTCTCTTTCTCTAGAGACTTTCAAGACCTGCCTGAATATGCTGCTGTGTGGCATGCCCTAGGTGTTCCTGTGTTGGCAGGGGGGTTGGACTCGGTGATCTCCAGAGGTCCCTTCCAACCCCTACCATTCTATCATCTAGTTCCAACTCCCCTGCCATGGGCAGGGACACCTCCCAGTAGACCAGGTTGCTCTACCTTCAGCAGGGATTGCCAGAGAAAGAAGGAGCAGCAGTAGCAAGAAAAGAGGGAGCAGCAATGGGAGGATATTTATGAGGTGGGTTTTTTTAATATGGATCTTGACAGCCCTTGTTTTGGTGAGGAGTGAAAGAAGACCACCTCAAAGCTTAGGCTTGGCATAGAGCAATGTATATGGAGTTGCCCTGAGCAGGAGGCAGGTGCCTGCCTGCATGGACAGCCCTGCGACCCAACACAAAGGCACAGGGACCCTTCTCTGGGGAAGGGGAGGAGGACTCTGCTGCAGGGAGGGAAATGTCCCAGCCTCAACCCCAGGGGAAAGGAGGGCTGCTGGCGCAGGGTGCAGCCAGATGCAGGATGGTCGGGAAGGGCGGTGGGTTGGGTGACAGCAGGCTGGGCTGCAGGTGTGGGTGTAAGAGGAGACACGTTACACTTGGCAGGCAGGGCCTCAAGGAGGTCTTGGAGAGTGTAGCTGATTGGGAATGAGTTATGGAGCCAGGCACCTCCCGTGTGCTTGCTCAGAGAAGGGGAAGCCCAGTCCTGCCAGCTGTCCTGTGGCAGGGATCCGGAGCCTGGGAAACACTGGAGCAAGAAGGGGGCAAATCCTGCCACCACACTCCTGGATGCAGAAGAGTTCAGTGGCCTGCTGGAAGTTACCAAGGGCTGTGCAGGACCTTTTGCTTTTCATCTTACCTAACTTCTTCTCCCCCAAAATGCTAGTGGGAAGCAGCCCCCATAGAAAAGCAGGGACTGTGATGGAGGCTGGACCCTTCAGGGCTGGTCCTGAAGGGCTAGTCTGATTCAGGCTGTCCAAGCTGCGAGGCATGGATGGCTCCTCTTAGCTTTGCTCAGCATTCACCTCCAAGTCTGGCCATTGGGCTTTTTTGAAAGCTCAAAGTTCCTATGTTAAGAAATATTTTTGCTGCATTTCCTGTAAATGGTCACTACCTATGCATAACTATAATGAAACAACTTTCCATACCTGAAGGAGAATAGAGTGAAAGTCCATGGCACTTGAGAAGTAATAACCACAGAGAGGGAACTAAGGAGTTCAGGCTGAAAATGGGGCTGCAGCACTGGGAAGAATAACCTGAAAATTTCTCTGAGCAGAGACAATGCCTAGGAATAGCTGCACCTTCCCTCTGTGCTCCTCTGAAGTCAGGTTAGAGCAAGAAAAGGCATTTAAAAATGGCACCAGAGTTTTTGAGTACTGTAGAATATTTGCAAAGGAGAAGCCAAAGCACAAAAGGAGCATGCGGTGTGCTCAAGGTAACAAAGAAATTCTGTGATACAGCAGGTAACCGAGCATGGCTCTGTAGAGACTGAGCATATGCTGTAACTACTGGATCATCTTTCTTCTGTACTACATTTGCTTAGCTTGGTGATAAAAATACATGTCTTCCACAGGCATATTGACCACATAATGCTGAAGGTAGACTATGAAGTTTTATGTTTGTTTATGATAATACCTGCAAACAAAATACCTGTCTTGCAAAATATTTTGGCTGCCATCCACTGCAAAATAATCATTAGGCAGAAAGCTTGCCTAAGAAACTCCTTCCCTTCAGCCACCAGAAAAAACTACTTAAAAACTAAAGAGCTTTTGCCTGTCCATTTGGAAGCCAGCAAGCAGTGCATCTGGGCCCAGCAGAGTTTCTGATTAGCAAAATGTAGAAACTTTAAAATACACTTCAAATCAATGTCTTGGCCCTCTCTCAGCTCCCCCTGCTTTCCCTTTGCTGCCTTCTAAAGGTGGTTAAACCAGAGGTTATCTTAACCAAAATAAATGCTTGAATGTAGTTATGTTGGGAGGCATAGTTTCAAAGAGAGGACACAAAATAATTAAAAGCAATATTCACCACTCCACTTCAGAGAGCTCCTGTTTGAGCTCAGGAGGGATGAGAGGGAAAGTGAGGGATGAGAGGGAAAGTAAGGGATGCTTCCTGGAGAGAAAATAAGGTGAATCAGGACAGCAGAGGGGTAGACTCGGGACAGTGGGGAGATAGGAAACCGGAGCAGATTGTGGCAAGTGGGAGACGTGGGTGGGGAAGAAGAAGCAGGTCTGTAGGTGGGGAAGCAGGAAAGCAAGGGGAGCTGGGCGGACAAGAGGATTTTGGAGAGCGGCTAGCCAGCTGGCACACATAGAGCAGCTGCTGCTGTGTCAGCCTAGGAGAGTAGCTGCAGCTGCACGCTGGCCATGAATAGCAGAGGAGCCCCGTGCCGGCTGGCTGCTGGAGGGACGGGAGGCAGCCGGGGCGCTGAAAAGGCAGGGGGAGGCTCTCTGAAAGGTTTTCCGAGCAGGGGAACATGACAGCCCTTTGATTCTGAGCTGTTTGTTCTCCAATTGTCCACTCCGGTGGATGTTCAGTACTAAAGAGTTAAATGGGGAGAGGGGAGAGGGAGAGAAACAGAAGGAAAACTTAGGTCCTAAACACAGGTCTAAGCTTTGACAGTGTAACCATAGCATTCGGTTGTCTGGATGTGTAGCCGTCGTAGTTGTCAGCAGGCATCAAAATCACGGGGTGCTTAAACTAAAGCAGAAATCTCTGCTCGGTTACTATCTGAGTTGCTTGAGCCACCACTGGAGGAGGACATGATCCCACCACTTCAGCCATCTGCTCTGTGTGCTGCACATGTCACCCAGAGCACTCTATAAGTGATCTTGTGTGAACTCTTGCATGGCTGTGAGTGTGCATAGCCTTTGTGCTTCCATGAGCAGGGGTGCGTGCATCCAACGTGCTCCTCCTCAGCCACGGGTGCACACACCACATGTGCTCCTATGGGGCTGTGGGTGCTCCCCACCCTCTGCGTTCCTCTACAGCCACAGATGCACCCCCACACCATACACACCTCCACAGGTGTGGGTGCATGCACCATATATGCTCCATTGCTGTGGATGATCCCATGCCACGTTCTCTTCCACAGCTACATTTTCACGCGCCATGCTCCTACATGGTTGTGGGCGCTCCCAACCAGAACAATCTTCCATAACTCTGAGTGCATACTACTACTACTCCTCCTCTACAGCTGTAGGTGATCCCACCTTGGTGAACTCCTCCACAGCTGTGGGTGATGCCATCTTGGTGCACTCCTCTACAGCTGTGGGTGATCCCACCTTGGTGCACTCCTCCACAGCTGTGGGTGCATGAACTATGCACGCTCCTACATTGCTGGGGTGCTCCCAGCCGAAACCCTTCTCGACTGTGTGTGCTTGCACCACGTGTGCTCTTCTGTGCCTGTACGTGCGTACACCCCGTGCAGCTCTACAGGAGGGCAGATACCTATATACCCCATGTGCTCGTCCACGGCCAGGGCTGCACCCACCCCGCGCCGTCCTCTACAGCGCTGGGTGCACACGTCCAAGGGTTGTTCCACCAACGCCGTGAACTCACAGACCCTGTGCTCTCCTCCGTGGTGGCGCGTCCACGCGCCGCACCAACTTACACCCCAAACGCTTCTCTGGGGCTGCGGGCGCTCCCGGGCTGCGGGGGGTACAGCGGTGGGGTACCCCACTAGCGCTCCTCTGCTCCCGCGGGTGCTCCCCCGCCCCCCACCACCTGGGGCCGGCGCACCCCGCGCTGCTGGCAGGAGCGGGGCAGGGTAAAGCAATGCAAAGCGGGGGCTACCGCCACCGCCCGCCGCCCTTTAAGAGCCGCGGCGGGAGCGGCGCTTGGCCCCACCCGCCGGCCGCGGGGCCGGGCCGTCCCCCTCATTAATATGAAGGCGGCGGCAGCGGCGGCGAATGGGTAATGAAGCTGTCACTCCGGCACCTACTTGTTGGGTGTCCGCGGAGCCGAGGCGCACAGAGGGCGAGCGGAGCCCGCGGCAGGGGAGCGGCGGCGGAGCGCTCCGGGCGGCCCCGCCGGCAGCCCATGCCCTGCGCCCCCCGGCGCGCTGCGGGCGGCTCCT
>WUAM01000101.1:1851105-1931597 GCA_024336885.1 Actenoides hombroni | reverse complement strand
GGCCGTTGGTGCGGGGGTTGCGAGGGGCGGGAGCCGCCGGCGGCGGTGGGCGTGAGGGCGCCGGGGCCGCGGTGAGGGCAGCCCGCGTCCCGAGCGTAGCCAGCCCCCGCACCTGTGAGGCGGTGAGCGGACGGAGGCTGGACCTGCCCCCTCCTCCGGGGGCGCGAAGCGGGGGGGGGGGGAAGTAGCGTCCGAAGCGGAGCCCTCCTCTGATCCCGTCAGAAACCGGATCCGTCCCTCGGTTCTGTGGCGGCGGGAGCTGTGGGCGTGTGCGTGCGAGACCCTGGCGCTGCCCACGCCTCCCCCCTCAGGATCTCGGGGTTTCCGTGACTCACTCCCCCGCCCTTCACCCCGAGTGCGTTACCTCAGCCCCCACCTCCCCCTGCGCCGCCTGTCCGAGGGGGCACAGCGGCGGGGGCTGCTGACCGGCGCTCGTCGCCGTCCGCGGAGGACTGGGGTAGTGCCTTCTGCTTTTCGGGGGTGCTGTGTGCGGAGAGGGGCCCTTGCTGGGGCGGGCTGGGGAGCGGCGGGCGGGAGGAGGAGGAGGAAAGGCCGGGCTTCCTGCCCGGCTGCAGGCAGGTAGGATCCTGCAGGAGTTTCACAGCTGTTGCTCTCGGCCCTTCCAAGTGGGCCAGGGGGTGGTAGCTGGCAAGTTGCAAGGCGCTGAGGAACGGCGATGGTGCAATGCCGTAGCTCGGGAGGGAGATGAGTATCAGAAGCCCCGGTACCTGCGGATTGCCTCGGCACCTGGTGACTTAACAGCTGAAATGTCCCTTGCCCGCTTCTTGATGTACATAGCTCGCAGGATCTTTGTTACTTGAAAAACCTATGCAAGGAATGGTTGTGGACAAAACTGCTTGCTTGTGTTTTGTGCTAAAGGAAACCAGCCCATGTAGATCTCTTAATTTTCTGTGCTGCCAGGGGCTTTCCAACCTGAATGAAGTTCATATACCTCAAATTAAGAACTCCTGAAGCTCGTAGACTTCAGATTAAGAACTGGCTGCTATTTGAAAGTAGGGGTTTTACTGGAGTTAGGGGGCTTAAAAAAAAATAAATTGGTACAACTGGTAAATTTCTCTACACAGAGTCACTTAGATGCTGGTTGCCAAGTTGTGGTGTTTCACCTTTATTGATCCCGTGGCCTGTTGAACATAGACACCTGTTCCTGTTAACAGGTATAGCCAATATCATAAAATAGGGTATTTGGAACTATGCACTTAATCTTAATTTTTGCCTTTGATCTTATGACTTATTTCTCCTCTTTATTGACCATTTAATACAAGCTTGATAAAATCAAACCCTTCAGTAGGAGATTTCGGTAACATTAGCAACTCAAAACTGTTATCTGCATGAGGAATCGAAGGTAACTTAATTCACACTTATTTGCCAGTTTCTGGTATTGTTATTTGAAACAAGGAGAGTTTGGTAATCCTTGCAGTGCCGGTCCCTAAGACCAGCCTTCTTTGGCTTCTCTGTTGGAATAAGCACATTCCTACCTTGCAGCTGCCGGATATTGTTGTTCTGTGCTCATCAAGTCCTAAGAAAGGCCTGTTTGACCTACCTCTTGCAGGTAAATTACCACAGTGTGTCACACTGCTGTTGTTTCTTTGCCTCCAGAATTTTAAAGGACTTGAAGTCTTTGGTCTCTCTTTCCACTGTTGTGGGTTTTTTTTGTTGTTGTTTTTGTTTGATTTCTTTTGTGTTTTCTTTTTTTTCAGCTGTTGCAAAGCAGCCTGTAATTTATTTAAACAGTGCCACTGCAGTTTAGTGGGTGGCTGTCTGATTTTTGGAAGGTTTATTGAATACTCTCCCTGCCCACTCTCAAGTCTAAAAATAAGTTGTAGAGTAGTTGTACTTTAGTCCGTGTGTTGCGGTTTGTGATGCACCTATGGAAAGAAGTCCCTTGTAAGCCATAGTGTCATTTTGACCTCCGGACGTTCAGCTCATGGATGGGGAATGTGGCATCTTTGTCACAACTCTACATAATCCATATAGACTCTGCAAGTAGAGGCTTATTTGTAATGCCTGTTTAACAGAAGGGCTTTTTGAAGTAGATTGAGTTTCTGGGTTAGATTTCAGCTCCTTGGGATAATTACAAAATTATTCTCAAATAATGTGCTCTCTACTCATGTTTGCAAGCAAGAAACAAACAATATGGACATAGTCTTTTCATATGAAGACTTTCTTTTTTTTTGCTCTGCAGCCGTAATGCAATTAATATTATTGAGTATTCTGGGAAGGGACAAGACTAAAGAGAAGCAGAAATTTTGTCCTTATGAAACAAATTTGCCTTGGTGCTGGCAGTGAGCAGAAGGCTTAGTTCAGTAGTTCTGGATTGGATTTTTAAGACTGAGAGAGCCAACCCTAATGAAAGCCAGCATTGGTATATGTGGACTTCTTACTGAACCTTGTCTGAATGATAACTTCTTGACTCGGGGAGATTAATGTATTAATGTATAAATTGCTTGAGGGAGGTTTTCTTGATGTCTGTTTGATATCGCAGTGTCCTCAGCTAGCAGTAGCTGTAAGGCAAACAGTATCTTGAAAGGTGGGGTTTTTGCCTGATTTTGTTGTGTGAATTTTTTATTTTTAATTTTATATGATAAAATTTTATTCTAATTTGGACAAGCGTGTTGTCTTTAAAGCTACAGTACCAGAGCTTAATGGCTTCCACTGTTTGATGCAGTGTCAGTTACCCAGTTTATTCCTATTTCCTGTCCTTTTTTTTTTTTTTTTTTTAAATATCATTAGTCTGATCTCTGATTTGAAAGAGGAGCTTGGGATATTGCCAGAAAGTTCTTAAAATTGCTACCTTGGGATACGTCATCCACAGAATTCTGGCAGTGGGAGAGGCTGAGGAACAGCTAGAACAATACAGCTGTCTTCTTCACCCACCTACCTGGTATTTTTTTCTTTGCTTCCTGCTGTGAAACTTGAAGTGTAATGCTCGTTTGAGATTGTTAACAAACATAGGATGCAATTAACATGTGCAACTTTAAAACAAAAAAAGCTGAAGAATTCAAGTACCTTAGAAGAATCAATTCTGATCACTTACACAGTTTAGATTCATTAGTCTTGAGCATTTTTTTTCTAGCACAAAGTTGTTTGTTCAGACACTGAAGCTTCAGAAATACCTTGCACAGCAATGTTTATCAATAACAGCTAGGTTATTGGAAGGATTTTAGATTTGAGCTTAAGGCTGCTTCTGAAGATGATGTTTGAAAGTTTTAGATGTTCTGCTGGATGGGTTATGTGGAACCATTTTTCGCTGTGCGATGGCGTGGAGTTGTGTGTCTGTGTGTGTGGTTTTTCCCTCCACCCTGTTCTTCCCTCAGGGAATTCACAGCTTTTCCTGCACCGTAAATATTGGTATGGCATCAATTACTTCAGTTAATTAGTCATATGGAGGAATTGTTCTGACTAGTTGTGGATGTTGAAATCATGTATTACAGTGTGCATCATCTTCACTCAGCTCTTCTGTTTTTAAGATTCTAGTGTGCCCTCTGAGAGTCAGTGCAGTGTACGTATGAGTACAGTATACGCTCAACTCCACGAGTGAACTTCAGAGTTCAGGGCCTTGGAGATAATTAGCAGAAACAAGCAATTTCACTTCTTTCTCCTTGACGCTTAGACTGTGTATGAATATCTGAAGAAGAGGTAGTAGAGGTTCAGACAGCTCTTACAGCTTGTGTGAGTAAAGGGTGGGCAACTAGAATGTGGGCAGCTAATGTTATTTATTTTTTTTGGTAAGCACTGATCTGAAGTTTTTCCTATTTAGATTGTGATTGTAGCACCTTTCAACTTCTGAAGTATTGTTAAATTTCAGATATATAAAAACATGTGAAAATATATGAATTTAATATCCAGGCTCTGTGTAAGTTTCATCTACATGCAGTCCACACGTGAGTCTCATCCAAATGCCTGGAACAGTTCAGTCTTGATGTAAAACATACACAGCAGCATGAACCATCAAATATGTAACGGTGTTGAGAGGATAACTTGGCTGCAGCAGTAAACATTGAATTTCTTAGAAAGCAACCCCTGTCCTGCCAAAACCTGAGCAGGAATACTTGACCTTGCAGCTTTTATTACCTAATGGGTAAAGTGTTCTGTTTGGCACTTTCAGATATTGCCTGCTTCAGTGTTACAGGATTCTGCATCAAGCTCTCTCAATCCTTCTAATTTGAAAAATGAAGCTTATTAAGCCCTGGAAGGCATCTAGCCTTGAAGCATGTGATCTGTGATCCTTGGTGCCTGTAGGGAACTAGATAAGACATTTCCTACAGTCAGGCTGTCTATTTTTGTTTGGCTGGTAGACTACAGTTGGCCTACCTTCTGTCTCAATGCAGCCATCACTACCCTCTGATCAGGATTCTGAGGCTTTGTAATGAAAACATCCTGGATTAGATTACTCCGTGCTCCCTGACAGAGTAAACACGCATCCTGTCATCTTGAATGACAACCCATCATGACAGATATGCTTGAATTAAACAGGTTAAAATTAGGCCATTTAGCACTGCAAAAGGTGCCTGTACACAGCTGTACCCAAAGAACAGTTTGTATACTTTTCTCATGGAAAAGATCAGAACCTAAATGAAGCATCCTCAAGTGGTACACAGCAACCTTTACTTCTACATAGTAGAAATAGTAGCTCCATTGAAACTCCCTTTAAAAAAAATAAATACATGCCTGCAAATGCACAGTCCCAAGCAAGACATGAGGCAGGTAATAAGTGAGAGCAAGACCTTATTGCAAAATGTAAAATTCACCTGTTATATTGGTGGATCATAATAATGCACATGCATCACACCTCTTTAGCAGAGGAAGTCAGTGTGGAAAAATAATGTAGTTGATAGCCAGATATTGATGAACTACATTAATGTTTAATGTCTTATTTGCCAGCAGCTTAACTTGCACCCTCACCCCCCCAGGTAGAAGGCTCTGCTGATAGTGCAAAGCTTCCTTTTTAACACTTGACCACTTCCCTCTATGCCCTGGGCTTGCTGCTTGCTCACTGCCTGCCTGATTGGCTTGTCTGTAGCCTCTAGGACTGCTGTGGTAGCTGACCTGTTGAACCATAAACCTGCAGTCCTTGTTCTCAAAAGGCCTTCCTCTGCCTGTTGCAGTTCATGGACAGCTGTACTGAGGATCAGAAAACGTGGGTCCATGTTTCCTCTCTTGGAGAAGCAGATCCAGGGTATCATATGCTTTCACCTGCTCAGCATTGTATTTGCCTTCAAATGTTTTTGATCAGAAATGAAAGGTTGAGGGAATGGTGCATTATATAAATGATACCCCTTTAGTTTCAAGTTGCAGAAATGTAAAGAGTAGCTTGCAGATTTTGTTAATACTCCTTCCTAAAAGGAGATAATTGGGTGATGTTTTAGCCTGACTTTAGCAATGATGGGTAGTGACAGCTCAGTTAATTTCAATAGCAGCTGCAGGTGTCACCTCTAAAAATGAAACAAGGCCTTAATGGTGAGCGCTTCAGAACCACCCTTTGAAAAAGGGATTTATTATTGGCATGCTGTGTGTGCCAGCAACTATTTGCAGCTTGCCCAGAATAGAAAGACTTAAGTTTCATATAACTATAGAAAATCTGTCTTCTAATTTTAAGCAGAAATGTTGTTTGTACCCTTAATATTTCAAACATCGATGTCACTAAATCTAGAATTTTTTCTGTCTTTGAAATAAATATGCCTCAGAGGACAATATTCTGCTGTTTAAGCTTTTCTACCTTAAAGTTCTGGGGTTTTTTGAATGTCACAGAGATGGTCAGATAGTAAAGAACACTTCTGTTTATACTCCCTGAAAGCTTCCTTCAATAAACACTCACATATTTATTAGAAACACTGAGGCTGAACTGAAAACTTGAAGACAAATAACCTTACCTTGCAGATGCTGCGAGTGGTGTGCTTGGACACCTCTTGTCAACTTTCTGATCTTTATTCCAGAAGGTACTCCAGCCAGTCTCTCAGTGAAATGCTACACTCTTAGCCACACAGCTGGTGTGGGCATTAAATCTTTGACTGAAAATGGAATAGGTAGTGCAGTAGTTAGGAGTACTTTTACACTAGGGGGTGTGAGCTGGGCAAGAGGGTGCAGTAGAAACCGAGCACATTTGATTCACCCCAGTGTGATGGAGGCTTCACAGCACTGTCTTTGGGCTATTTGAAGATGTTTCAAACATGGCTCTCTGTGGTTGGTTTGTTTTTGTGTGAGGTTGGGTTTTTTTGCTAGTTTTGTTTGTTGTTGTTCTTTTTTTTTTTAAAGTCTGCATGTGAAAGATCTGCTAAAGACATGACTAGTTGTAGCTTTAATCTTAAACAATCAGGTTTATCTTTAACATGGTTGGGGTAAAGCCATAATTAGTTGTGTTTATATCAGACATAATGCTTGGCCTGACTGGGCTGTGTTCTCACTGAATCATGGACTTTCTGAGCGGTCCTGTGAAGGTCAAGGAAATCTGTTGGTGTAGATGTTGAGAAGCTTCCTGTTGTAAAAGCTACCTTCTGTGTTTGATGCTGCTGTTTGTATTCCTTCTGCAAGCCCAGCTCACTTTGAATTACTGTTGAAGTTAACTGTTTGTCAGCACAAAAGCTGCAAAAAGTTAAGCTCGTCGGGCAATAAGTGTTGTGAAACAGCTATGTTTTCTGGATGTAAAAAAATGCCAAAAATGGTTTAGTGCATTTCTTAATCTCTGTCATTAGTTGGTTGCTACAAAGTGTTTTTTCATGTATGAGAAGGATTGCAGTTGAGACAGATATACAAGGTAAATGATGATGATGATGATTATTTTTATAACTTCTAAAATGACTTTAGTGTATGATGTCGCTGTGGGCTGGTGGCTGTCTGACCCCTCTTAGGCAACACCATCTAGTCATTACGTGTAGGTGAGATGAGTGGAATTCATCTTTTTCTGTGTGGTCTGACTCCTTCGCTAGCTTTTTCTCGTAGGTGTTGCTTTGTGTGAGTGTTGGCAATGAAATACATGTGGTGAGCATACTTTGGAAACTTAAGTTCATAAAGCAGCTGTGATCGCATCATATACTTAGTCATCTACAGAAGCTTTACATTACTGTGTGCCCAAAAGCCTCCCTCCCTCCCTCTCTGAAAGCAAGTCCAATGTTTTGTCAACTCTGTGTGGGTCCTGTTTGCATTGCTTGCTCTAGTTCAGAGCTGCTCGGCCTGCTGAAGAGACTAAAGAGGGAGAGTCACTTTCCTGATAGCACATCAATTTACTTTCCCTTGGTCCTCTCCAACTCTAGCTGCTAGCAATCCTCTGATCTGGAAGAAGGTTGGGAGCAGCAATTCGGAAGTAAATAGGCTACTTCAAGGAGCGGGGAGTAAGGATATACTGGCATTCCTTCTGTCTCCTTGATATTTAGCCAGATGCTTTCCCAAAGGATAGTTGCTACTGTTTCTTGGCAGTAATGCTGCCGTTCTCTTAAGCACTCCAGTGTGCTGTTGATGGGCATCTTGCTACAAAGCTGCTCTGGCTTCACATTAGGAGGGGTCTAAAATTGATTGGGCTTTGGCCTGACATGACTTCTGACAGTACTGTCTTACCCAGTTGGTGGCTTTTGAGCTGTGTGTGTTCAGCTGTCATGTGAGCAGGAGGCTGACATGTAGCTTGACTACTTTTCCCTGCCACTGCCCCAGGGTTGGGGACCGAACCACTATGGAAGACTAAGACCACCTGTGCTAGGTCATGTTGGGTACCTGCTGAGCTTCTGCTTCCCGTGGGGTGGTAGGACTCTCTTAGAGCTATTACCTTCCCCTGCTGTACAGCCAGGGAGATGTGTCAGGAGATGGGGAGCTGAAGAGAGCTGTGTGATGGCTCTTGTGTAGATCATCTTGAGTTGGGAGGGCTGGCCGGTCATGATTTAACCATAGACTTTTGGTGCCTTTGCATACTGTGTGAAGAAAAATACATAAAACTTAGACACACAAAACTTAGACTGCTGTCTAAGTTGAGACAATCATATGTCCATTGATATTAGAGATGAACAATGAAGCAAGGCTAGGCTAGGATTGGACAGATGAGTTTTTTTCAATTATGCAGATTCCTTTGGCTACTTTTTTTTTTCCATTTGGTCTTATGGCCAGAATTTTGCTGAAAAATATTTGTGTTTAGAAATCCAATATGTGCAATGTAGTACATACACTTGATCATCACCAAAGATTTAAATAGCATTCAGCTCTGTGAGGTAAACACTTGTTTTTTCCCTAAAATGTCTCTACTGCTGCTCTGGATAGTAAGCATTTTTCTCGCAGTTATATTTGGAGAATATTTTACTGTTATACAATGTTGTTTAAGAGTTGGGCTGTAGCTTATGCTTATTTATTAAACTTTATTCCCAAGGTAATAGTTTTTAGAGTTGTAATTAACCTTTATTTTATGTAAAAATGAGGAAATGTAAAGGTTTATTTCATTAATTGCTGTTTCAGATACTAAATAAAGTGTAAAGAGCATATTTGACAGGAAGACCTTGTGGTAGCAAGTGCTAAGATGGACTCTCAGCTGAAACATGTAGTAAGTGGATTTTATCTGTGGCTGAAATGACTGCTTCTCAATAGCAGTTAGAATGCTATATTAGAGGAAAGGGGCAAGGCATTTCAAGGCTAAATGACAATCTTACTTGATTAGAGCTTGCAGAGGTTGCTAAGAAACAGCCTAATAGTCCTTGAGTAACCAATTACATGCCCCTTGGACAGATGCACAGGTGCTCATTCTCTGAAGTTGTGGTGTGTTGTTTTTTTTTTTAATCTGAGATAAGACTGGAGTATTAGTACATAAACTGCAATCTGTTTACATCCTGCTTTGGGCTTGAAAGTCCTGATTATATATATCTTGCTTCCAGCAGGATGTGTTCTGGTGGTTTTTGTTCAGTACGTTACTATTTGATTATTACGATACTTAAACTGTTTTTGCAATGCCTCTTACTTTCAGGTAATCCACTATCTCTAGTCTCTCCTGTGCTTCCTAGTGCTCTGAACATATCATCTTGAGTAACTTTAAGCATCTAACATTTAAATAAGATAAATTTCACATTTCTGGACTTTCAGTAAGATGGAAGTATTAATACTGCTGCAATATCCTGCAGTTGGGATAGAAATGCTCATTTCAGGTCGAGCTACCTTTCCTTACTCCTCCTGCAGCAGTTCTCTATATGCAAACTGTAGTGAAATATTGTATGACTTGGCAGGTAACCTAAAACATCAGCTAAGATTCTTTCAGTCTTCTTTTTTTCCCTGAATATGTATAATTCCATTTATAGCATTGTAAAGTTGAAATGTCTCCCTTAAAACATGAGCTACACTTTTGATGTTAAAGGTCTGGGATTCCAGCTGGAGAACTTAGGTTCTAATTAGGGAGCTTGTTCATACTTGGAAGGCTTGACTGACATGAGCTTTAAGCAGTAAGTTGAGAAACACAAATAGCTTAATTATTGATTTACTCCAATCAAGACAGAAATAGAAGATTTTTAGGAGGCATGATTTTTGGTACCATTTATTGCTCTTATTGATTGAGGACAATTGTAATAGCACTGGTCTGGTAACCTGTGCTGCTGCTTAACAGATATTTATTAACAGTTCCTTTCTTTTACATCATGTAAAAAACCAAAACAACAACCAAACAACCAAAACTGGGGTGCTTTTGATAGTTCTAATCCTCTTTTATGTTACAATAACATAATCTTCCTTATATCACAACATGGATTTTTTTTTTTTTACTATAACTGGCTGCATGTAATCAGCAAAGTTTAGAAGTCAGGCCATGGTTACTTGACTATTAAGACCATCTGCTGCCTGTCACTAATGACTGGCTTCTTTTATACACAACAATGAGCTGATAGCACCTCTGGTGCTGATTATAAACTGTTGTTTCAACCATTATGTTTATACATAGGCCCAAAATGTTTTAGTGTTGTACTTGGAGACATTTGTGTAACAGGGTATTGTTTCCATAGTTCATCCACGTAGACCAGTGCTTTCTATCAGAAAGTGAGGAAGAGAAGGGAGTAACTAAAATGTTTTGACTTGCATGCACACTTAAGATGTTGGTTATCAAGTATTTTGTTCTCCTGCAGTGCCTTCTGAGGTTTGCTCTTAAGCTGTGATTACTTCAGGGTTGTATGGTTGTAGTCACTTCATATCTCTTCTGTAAGAGGCAAAGGGGAAAGTGGTTGCTCAAGCCTATCTGGTGGCAATTCTTTAGAGATTAATTTTCCAGAACTCGGATCTGTTTTTCTAACACCATGTGTCTTGGACTTAAACTGTGAACTGTTAGAATGTAATTGTCACAGGGCTTAGAGAACAAACTGTTGCATTTCAACAGGTCTTTTCAAGCTGTTCATATCTACTCTCAGATCACCACAAATGTAAGGTTAATAAAATAAGCTTTAGCTGTCAGGAAAAGATAGTCTTCACTTGTGGTAGCTTGCTATCACTGATAATTTGTTTGTCCCTAAGCCCTTAGGATGGATTTGCAAGATTTGGCAGCCTGAGACCTCAGCTTGCAAAGGACTCTGGAGAAGACAGAGCAGCAGAAGAGTCAGTGGCAAATGAAGTACTAAAGAAATTGAAAAGTATTTGCTAGTACATATTTGGGAGTTACTAGTCCAGCTTTGGACTAGCAAAATTAAGTCTCCAGGATTTTTTAATACTAGCTTACTTGACATGGCTTCATTCTGTTTTCCATTGATACACATCCTTCTGAGTAAAGCTGTAACATTGGTACCCACCAGAAAAGTAACTAGGCATCAAAAATGACATTAGGACCTGCTGTGACAATCTCCCTTTCAAAGCTTCCAGATCCATGTCAATGGGAGGAGAAGGGAGAAAATAGAGAAGTGTTCTGAATTCACTTGGCTGGAGTAAATTTACAGGGCAAGTGCCTGCTTTCGAAGGCTGTTCCATGTACTTTGCTACACTTGTTGCAAAGCTTTCCTTCCAAAGGCATGACAATTTGTGGATTTTGTCTGATCTATAATACAAAGATGTCAGATCCCCTCCAGTTTACATTCATCTGAAGGCTAATATTTGATGTTAAAGTTCTGATGCTGCTTTGTTATGGTGGCACTGATTGAGTCTTGGTTGTCATGCATTCAAACAGATCTCTTGGAATTGTTGGCTACATGTACTGTTGTATGCTGTGTTTTATTTGCTGCTGTAAGCAGTTCATTTTTAATAGTAATTAAATGCAGCATAATGATTGGTGCTGCAAAAATGTGATAAAATTTTACTGTAGCACAAAGTACTGTTCAGAAGATTTCAGTCCTGCTGCTGAAATATGATACAGGCATTTGTTTCAGAAACATGTTTATAAACTTTTATTTTTCACAGCAGAACTCTGGTGCATGTCTGTGTGCAGAATCCCTGTTAGATGCTTTATTCAAGTTCCCTGCATGCGTTGATCTACATGAAAGAACTTGCACCATATCTTACAGTGGTTATTTTTTTCTGCTCAACTTCCTTCTGTAAATTTATGGAGAACAGCAAGATACAGATATAGCTTTGGTTGTCTGCAGTGTCCTGGTTCCGAGAGCCGAGGAGGTTGTAAGGGAAGGTGAGCCGCTATCTAAGCAATAAAGTGTTTTCTTTCTGTTAGTTTCTCTGTCAGCCTCTTGAGCATGCGTAGAAATTAAAGGCTGAGTTGATGTTCAGTTTGGGGCTGAAATAAAGGACAGCTTAAGTGTATTATCCCCTTTTTCAGGATTAATGACATTTTTCTTACTAGATGTGAGAAAATCTATAATCTTCTTGGTATGTTTCTCGTGCAAATGTGCAGTTCAGATTGACAAACTGTCGTGCAACTCCTATAGCAATAACCTCAAGCCTATGACAACACGGGTGCTTAGAGCCAAGGCCGTTGGAGAAGAATGATGCATCTTGTTTGGAGCTATACAAATGTTTCATCAGACAGCTGTTTTGGGTCGGCAAAGCCTTTGCCTCCTGTGTCTTCTTTCAGATGTGTCTGCTGCTGTCCAACAAGCTCTAGAGTTGGCTCAGTTGGGTAGGGCTGATTAGAGAGTTGAAGAGGACTTAAAAAACCAGTGCCCTGATCTCGGTGCTCCCTTAAGAACAGATGTTGACTATGGGCCTCTCCTCTTCCTAGGGCAAGACATCTAGGCTCATTAGCTTGAATTGGTTTTGTGGGCATTTACTTTTTCAAAAACAAAGGGAACAACTGCAGTGCTATCAACAGCTAATGTTATTTAAAAGATATTAAAATTAAAACACTGCTCTCTATTCGTGGGAACTTTGCATACATAGAACTTGGGGGCATATCTATTTTTTTTTCTGTATTTGCCTACCTTCTTAGTATGCATATTTCCAATACAAAAGAGTGCATGCAGGTGTTCTGTCTTTAGAACAATAATTAAAGTATGTTATTACATAGCTAGTTTAATTCCCTCTTGACTTCAAGTTGAAATTATAATGATGTATAGCTTGAAGTGCCCAGAGGACACTAATATCCATGCCACATGGAGCACAGAGGGGAGGGGAAGAGCAGTATTAATTACTAGTTCATCTTTGAATTCTAAATATTAGCATAAAACAAGTCTTGCACTAACCATTAATGGGTCCTCATGGTTGTTACATACACTTCAAAAGAAAAAAAATCTAGCTGTGCTTTCATTAATGCAACAAGAAAGTGTATGTATAATGGGCTTAATTTATCTTGGACCTTTTCCAGAACTTTAGGAAGAGAGTAGGACGTGGATACTTGTTTAACATCAAGTTTGTCTGAAGCAGTTCAAAGGTGGTAGCAAGGCTGAAAGCTTCTACTTAAATCTAATAATGATGTTACGATGGTACCCAACTGTCTGCATGGTATTGTCCTTGTACATGTCTCTTTCTAAAAGGCTTTCTTCTCTGTTCTCTAATTTCATCAATACTTTCTTCTGTTCTTTGCTATTGGATTAACTCAATGGATTTCTGGAAAGTGCTAGTGCTAGCTCCAGCTGTGGTGGAGAGGACTACCTCTTAATAGCTGGGAAGTCATGAAAGTGTTTTAACATGTGAATAGCTTGTTTATTTCCTTTTATGTAATGTTTCGGTGAAATGTCTATTAAAATTTAATCCTGTGACTCTCCATCTAAAACAGTGTTTTCTGGAAGGTTTCTGACTTCTCTGGGGTTTTTTGTTTATTTTGGATTTTTTTTTGTGTGTGTGTGGTTTTTGTTTGTTTTTATATTGTTGGGATTTGTTTTGTGTCTTTTTGTGTGTGCTTTTTTTTCATGCCACTAAAATGGGACATTAGCAGAGAAACGTCTGCTGGAATTGCTACTCTTTTACCTTGGATAATACTTCTGACTTAAACTCAATTTCTAATCTCAAAATTCAACATCATTGTTCTCTCTGAATAAGATGGAAGTCTGTTACTTGAGGTTCTAGCAGGTTTGCAGGGTTGATGCATGTGGGCTTAATTTCATTTTTCCTTCTGCTGCTTCTGCTCTGGAACTCTCAAGAGGAGAAACAAAACCTGGGGAGACTACACCAGGTTCTCCAGTTTGAGAGGCAAGTACACTACAAGCTGTGGCTCTTGTTTGATTGCTCCCAGGTAAACTAGTAGGATGTTATCTCTTTTTGTATGGTTGTAGTATAGCACACAACATTCTATTGCTTTGGTAGCTATTATGTTTAAAGTAGTTGGGTTGTTAATTAGCTGGCTTTTCTGCTTTGTAATCTCTTCTAAGGTGCAGAAGGAAAGCTTGCTGATGCTATATTAGATTTCAGTTTGCTTTCTGGAAAACCTCATTGGAAGAGACACATTAACATCTATATAAAAGGATATTTAAAGATCAGTTAACTTCTAATCAGGTTGTGTAAAGGTTTAGTGTATATAGATGTATTAGGTAAATTAACTAGCAGAGGGGAGCTATGGTGGTAGGAAGCTGACTGCTGCTCCTTAGCACTGGTATTTGCTGGTTGCATTAGCTCTTCTGTGTTTTGAACTCATCATCATAATCAGCTATTTGAAACAAAGCTAAGTGATGAGCAGGATGGTTTAAGACTGTTTTCAGGTAGATTTTACTTTGTGTAGGTATCATCCCTCTGTAGCATCTGTTGTTCTTCCACAGTGGTAACATATGAACAGAGCATTGCAATGCTTGGGCAACCATGGAAGAGCCAGCAGCTATGAGAAGCTGTCCTTTTTGAGGCTCGTTTTGTACCTGCTTAAAACTTTTTGTGGGATGCTAGGCCTCTGTCCAGCAGATACAAGGATCATGTCCAAGATGCAGGAAAAATCTGCCACGCTCTTTGTTGCAGATTGGAAGGTGTGTGGTGGGGCCCACCCTGCTTCCTTTAGGTAGAAGAAAAGCAATTTCGCTGCATTGTTAAATGGAATTGAGTTTCTGGAAGTCTTTTCCCATCACTTGTTAGAGACCTGAAGGAAAAGGCCTTCTGTGGGTGCTGACCAAAATGCTTAAAGGCTGTTTTTTTTTTCCTCCTATTGTCCAGTGTGCAAAAGTTCAAGTCAAAATGTTTACCTGACATAAGTTTACCTTTATAGGTACGGCTCCAGAAGGCCTGATGCTGAATTTCTGCTTCCCCACTCCTCTTCCTTTTGGCCTAAATTGTGTTTCCTTAGGTTATTAAGAATTCTGATCCCAGCTCAAATTCTGAATTTGTGTTGTCAGAGCCCTGGGCTGAGCCTGTAGTGACTGTCAGGTGTGTAGCTACTGAGGGAGATCCTAAGGGCTCAGTGTCTATATCTGCCATTCCCCTTTATCAGGAGTACTCTATGTATCCATGCCGAGTGTCTAGGAGCATCTTTCAGAAATCCTGGGATCTTGAGTAGTCACAAGGATTCCTTACGGATTCCTGGGAGATAGGTTTTACAGGCAGCAGTGTTCCAGCTGAGGTGATTCTGTCAAGTTAGGGAAGCTTCTGCAGTTAAGTCTGACTTTTTAACTTTTTTCTTTTCCCCTTTCAGCTTTAAAGTTCTAACACTTCTTCTTTCTTGTTGGCTGGCATTTCCAGTCTGTCAGAGATGCTCTGGACTCTGCAGCTTCCATGCCAGTCATGCTAACCTAATCTTCACCCTTCTGTTCTGTTCTTGCGCTAACTCCCCCTGGAGAACATAGGTGATGTGATTGAGAGGTCTGACTTTTAGTGGGGGAGGCATTTCTTGCTTGCTTTTCAGCTAGTGTAAAAGAACATGTCTGTCTGGGCCTGTGATACAGGGCTCAGTGACATGCAGACAGTGCAGAATCACTTTGTTAGTGGAGTGAGAGTTACTAGGAATAGTGCCAGCCATATTGAAGCCAGCAGGGATTGGTTTTGACTACTGTAAATAGAACAGCTAAAGTTTGGAGATTAATTGCCTAATTACTTCAGCTACTTTTCTGTGTAAACCTCAGTTTAGTCTTCCTGAAGACAAATCCTGGTCTTTATCACAAGATTTATACCAAGATTTTTATCACAAATGTGCTGACAAATTTTTGTGTGAAAAATTGCTATAAAGCTGCGTAGTATTTCACTTGACACTTGTCAATCTTCAGCTAGTTAATAAAGGATAAATGCTTTCTCCATTTCTGCATTTTTCTTACCTTGCCTTGGATGACAGTATGTTCTGCTTTGTGTCACCTGACTTAATCACTCTTAAAAGACTGTCTGGATTACTGTTTCCTTAGGGGAATTTTCAGAAGCCTACAGTCCTCTAAACCTTTGTTACATTTGGAGGAGGATCTCCCAGTTAATAGCTCTAGTTCAGCTTGTCTTTTTTCTGATAGCGTTTGTTGCATCTACTGCAACATGTACCTGGCTTGCTATGTATGTATTGCATATGTGGTTTGGTGATTTTATTTTATTTTATTTTTATTTTTTCAATTATTTTGTGGCATTTCAGTATTGCAGAATCTTGATTAGATTTTTTTTCAATTATGGCTTCTGTCGTGGCTTCCTAGGAGGAATTCTGAGGTATAATTGTAAATCTGATTTAGAACTGTTCTTGTTTCTCATCTTCTCTGGGTTTTTTCCTCCAGTGTTGGTCCTTGGTAATGATTTTGGTTGCCTTGGGATAGATACTAATGGCTCAGCCAGGCGTGCAGTATTCTACAGCGTGCTTTTATTTTTCAATACTCTTGTTTTAATGTCAGCTGTCAGAAAAAAGTTGAATACTTGCTTTAGAACAGCACCTGTACTGAAACCAAAGTTCATGGAAGGCTAAGGGCAAGAATATAGAAAATATTTCATTCTCCCAAGCTTTGTTTTTAACCAGGGAACTTTCTGAACTAGTTATGATTGGTTTCTCCTAAGGATTAGTGCCAGTCTGCCTTTGGACCTACAAAGCTCTTAAAACAGCTTTGCTCTTAGGCAATCTGTGCCACATTTTGCCAAGCTCTGCATGAAGTGCCATCTTTTCCTCTGACCATGGCTCCTGTTATCTTAATTTGATGCCTTTTTGTTCTTGTCAAGAATAAGAGAATGGATGATCTGTTCAGAACCATCTCCAGGGCCCTTTGTAGTGTTATAGACTAATATCACATACTCCAGTTGTCTTCCTTCCAGGCTGAGGAGTTTTGACCAACTCTCTCATTCGTTTCAGAAATAATTTGATTCTTTGTTCCTTCTTGTTGCTTTTCTCTGGACCTTTGATTTCTAACACCCCCCTTTTGAGGGGTGATATTTGTCTCATCTCTTGGGAGAGGAAGAACAGAAGACTCATGCTGCTTCCTTCCAACTTCAGTTATGGAAGCACACAGTGGTGTAACACTGAATGTCTTTTCCCGTCTTCCCCCATATCCAGCCTCTCCCCTTCTAGCCAGGGTGCACTTTCCAACTGACTTCTGAATATTAAATAGTCAAAACATGGATGAGTGGGGAGTAGATCTCTTGATCAAAGAATTTGTGTCGAGCTTGTGAAGGGAACTTGCATAGCTAGAAACAAGCTGGCTTTGGTGGCTTGAAGGAGTAACTGTTTATGGAACTGATAGATTTCTGAAACTTTGTTTATGAATAAAAATTTGCACAGAGCAAAGTCACTGATGTCATTAAATCAGGGTTATGTGAGGCTCTCTGAAAATTATTCTACATTCGGCAAAGTTGGAAGTTTAAATGACAAGATTTGAAATACACTACTCCCTTTATGACAGTTGGTACAAAGAATTCTTAAAGATACTGTGGAAAGAGAAATAAATCTGTAAGATTAAACTCTGTATATGTCGGTCTAAGAACTGGTTTGAAAACATCCTAAAATGTCACTATTCTAGTCACTAGAATAAAATTGCAGCTACTGACTCACCTGAGATTAAATCGATTATCTTTTTCATGAGCATTATGCTTGCTTATCCAGTTGGCAAGGAAAAAAAAAATACATCATGTGTCACTCTGGATACTCTTGATGTATTGATTAGTTCTATAAACCGATACTTTTGTTGAGAGTTGTACTCAGGAGGTTCCTGGAGGTGGCACAGTCAGAAGACATTTGCAATAAAATAGGAGTGTTTCTACAGAAGTGTTAAATGTGGTAGCTGATAGCATGGTTTGGTATTAAACATCGATATTCTTCTCATTTCTTGATGGAAAATCTCAGCAAAGGCAAGTTATCACAGAAGCCCTTGTACCTGAATAGGTAAGTTTTCACTCATTTGTTTCTTTGCTTTTTTGTTTACTTCTGGATTTATAAGGAAAATAAATTATTTGGAAGCTAATCCTATAGTAGTTTTTTTTCAAATTTAAGTGACCACAGTTGACATCTTAGACTTCAGAGATTGAACTTAAATCTCCCTTAGTACAGCAGAGATCTGTACATGCTGGAATCAAGGGAGGGGGAATGGAGTAGGGTGGGGATGAATAGCAGATAGCTATAAAAAACAGAGGCAGGAATTACTTCACTTCCACAGGACTAGCATTGCTAGTGAAGGGCAATGGTGAAGGGCACTGCTTTAAAATTGGGATAGGCTCTTGTCACAGTTTAGGGAAGAACTGAGCTGAAAAGTGAAGTCACTGAAAAGAATTAGTTCTGTTCCCACGCAAACCAGGACATCTCTTCTAGAACCTTTAGTGTCAGACAAGCTTTTCTTCAGATGAAGTCTTGACATGATTACTGCCTGGTCAGATCTCCTGTAGATTTTCTAAATAAGAAGCTAAAAACTTGCTTCTAGCACTGTGCAAACTGTTAGTGAGATGCATGCTTCCCATTTAATCAAAAGATGCTGCTGCTCTGTCTGCAGCAGTTGTCCAAGGGTGCTATCCAAATTCAAGGCCAATATTCTGAGTACTTGGAACAAATACTCTTAATATGTCATTTGTTCACAAGGTTGGCTGAGTTACGCTGAGTTCGTATAGGGTGCTAAGTTAGGAGAAGCTTGTGGAGTCTTTCTGGTGGTTTAGCTTCACGTGTAGGTGGATCTCTAGAGAGCTTTCTCTTTGCTCTGTACCTGGTCTGAGGTGACTACATTAATGTCATCCCTTGAGGAGCTCTAGTTGGAGACATGGCATTTTGACCTCTTGTGAGCTGCCTCAAAATGGGTCACAGTTTCTACAGGCATTAGCTAAAGCTAATATGTGACTTCAGATGATTTTTAGAACTCCACAGCTTAAATATTTGCTGTCCCATGTTTTATCAAGACCCCATCACACTGAGAAACTCCTGTTGCATTTTACCATTGCAGCAGGATCAGAGTATCTTCAAACCTTTACTTGAAGACTGTCCTACAGATACAGCATCTGGTAAGGTATGTCATGATCTAGTAGTTTGATCACTGTGGAGAAAAGCACACTATGCCTCTGTTTCACAAAGCACTGGGCACTGCCAAATAGATGTTGTAATACCTTTTGGAGTTCCTCCTTGAAGTTGTTTTATCTTTTAGATGCGTGCAGCTGGCTGTTGGTGGGATTCTACCACCTAGTTGCTGGGCAATTTTCTTTAACTGGAGGTAAATCTCTACCTGGGTGTTAAATTTGATATATTAACTCCAAGACTGACTCAAACTTATTCACCTGTTGTTTTTATTTGTGTTCCTTTTGCAGTGAAATGAGCCTTAATAGTCTAGACATCTAGATTCCCCCTGCCACCCCCATATGCGTGCACACATACACACCCTTCCAGTTCTGACTTTGCCCAGTTTGGGGGAAGGAGTGGAATGAAGTGTTCAGACTCATGTAGGTGGAGATATCGGCCTGTTGACAATGGCAAAAAATACCGCCCTCTCCCCTCTAGTTCTGCAGACTTCCTCAAGATTGTCAGGTGGGGCTTATTCATTCCCCTCGCACAACAGTTAGGGCTCCAGAGTTTGTAAACATCGTACTGGTTCTGTGACTGGGCCAAGAGGAGTATAACTGGAGTAATTGCTCTCAAATAGAAGGCTTCGACTTGCTCAACAGCTTTCTGCTGCCGATGTTTGCAGTACTCTAACCCAGCCTTCCACAGCACTCCTAACAAAATGGGATTGGTTGACCCTGGTTTCCAAAGTGAAGGCTTTTGTTTAGGACTTGCTATGCCAGTGATATTTACTTCTCAGATGAAAAATGAGGATTTAGACTATGGGCATCTTTATGATTATTTTTTTTTAATGGTGGAATGCCCTCTGTGTTCAGCAGACAAGTTCTTGCATGTGAGTGTGGCTGAAATATCTTCCAAGTTTAAAAAAAACAGCTTCCCCCCAAAGGGAACATTTATTCCTTCAGTAAAGGTTTCCATTGTGGCTTTATAATGTCTGCTTCTAACAGATCAGCCTGCAGGCTTGTTCTGTCTGCCTGTAAACCTCTGCTGAAGATGAGTCCTGGACCTTCTCAGAATCTTTCTTTCTTACTCCCTTTGCACTTCTGGATTATTCATAAGCAAGTTGTAAGAACTTGCTGTAGAGCTCCTGGGGAAGGAAATGGAATATGCTTGCCTTGAAGTCAGCTTTTTCCATGGTAAGCAGGCTGCTTGAGGGAGTGGCAGAGGTGCTTGAAAAAAGGAGGAGGGGAAGCCTCAAGACCTGTGCTTGCCTCACTTGTCTAGAAGTTTCTTAGGAAAGCAAGTATGAGAGATGACTCTGATCAATACTTAATGGACTTGCCACCAATATTTCTTGCAATCAACTTATTCCAGAAGTTAGAAAATTTAAGACTAGGAGAAAGAATAGTGATAGGCCACTGGTGTTTGACCTCTTTTTACCGTTGAAATGTTTCAATACAAATGTTATCTATCTTTGATTGAGTTTTGAAAGACAATAGTATTGGCTATTGATGAGACCCTGAGTTTCTGGGTGACTGTGGAACAGTAAGGATAAGGTGGGCTCTGAATTTGCTTAGGAGTCACACTTTTCTACTTCATAGCTGATTCCTGATTTCTTCTGAGGTTTTTTCCCTTTAGAAACTCTGGTCAGTCCTTTTATTTACATAAAATTGATAATTCTTTGTTAAAATAAATGTATTTTAATACACAATAGCATGTTATTGATGTGGGAAACATGAACTATTGATTTTAGCCCAACCTTCACTGCTTTTTTCAGACTTTGAGTTAGAGTTATAAGTTCTATACCTGACTGAAAGTGCTGTCAGCAGGTGGATCGTCTTTCTGGGGATGAAAAGTCTCACATGTCTCGTTTGCAAAAAAAAAAATCAACCCCATCTTTTGCATGTTGATTTGCAAATGCAAGGTAATAGTAATAGTTCGTAAAAAGACAAAGCTAAACCAATATTACAGGTCTTGTTTTCCCCCCTCCCCAGAGAGGAGGTCGCTGGGATAGTATATAGGGAGTGTTTTGTTTAATGTAAACAGTGGAATAATGCTTTGAAGTTGATTTTGCCAACACAAATCCGGAGGAAAAAAAACACAACTGAAGCAGCATCACCAGGATAAACAGGCTTAATTTGTAGCTTTCCAAACTGCTTGGCATACCTGTTTAGTTCACTCCTACGAAATGGTTCTTTCATAAAGCTGTTTGCTTCTGCAGAAGTGTGCTGATGTTCTTCTGCTGGCTTGAAGCCTTTAACATCTTCTGATTTTTTTGATTTGATGAGCACAGATACTGTCTTGTGTTTAATCTCTGCTGAAAGATAAACCTAGACACCAGTCAATAGAATCAAGTCTACTTTCAGTGCTGTATGTTCAGCCCTGTCCCTCCAGTCTGTGCCATGGGCACTTTGTAAAAAATATTTTTGAAATATTTTGCTAGTGCTAGTTGAACAACAGATACTACTTCATAAAGCCTTTCTTACATATAAGAACAGACTGGAATGTGCAGGTTCTGCTGTTGAGGTGCTAGTCATATCAGCCTACAGCAAGAGTTCTGTGCAAGTTGGAAAAGCAGCAGATGTGATGCTCTGTGTATTATGCACAAAGACATCAATTTGGGGCATTTGTAAGATACTTATTAGAAAACTAGAGAGTTTTCTGTTATATTTATTCAGAAACTTGAACATGCTTGCATCTATATCAATAACCTCTGTAGAGAACTTCTTACTTAGCTGCTAAACTAGCCTGTTACTATTAAAGATATGTCAAAGAGCCAAAACACTGCTGGGGTGTGAGAGGTTTGAAGATTTGCAGTATGAACAGGTCTCAGGTTCCGGACAAGAGCAAAATTAATGCAAGTTCTGTAATTCTTTTCCTTAAGCACAATTTCAGATGCTTAAGATGTTGCCTGGTATAGTTCTGTGCTAGAGAAGAGATGCTTGCAGCTGGTGGTAGTAGATGATGTGCTGGATACTCTGTGTTAGACTTCCTGTTGGAAGAGTGAAAACGTGACTAATGCATGCCAATGGCAGAGCTTTTATAAAACGAGTGTGTCCATTATGTAAGCTAAATATATTACTCAAAATTTATATCCATTAGTGTTATTCAGCCTCTAGCTCTTACTCCGTTTATTGGGCAGCATTCCAGTATGGGTGAGTTTATGGATATTAACATTTCCACTAATAAATGTTTTTAATTATCAAATGAATGTTCTGATAGTTAAGCAATAACTGGAAAGCTCTCAATGCAACGTACCATGAACATATTCAGTAACAGATGCTTCTTTGTAAGTTTTCAGCTGTTGTTTTAAAGTGATGTGCAACATTCAAAAGAATTTGAGCAGCTCTAGTGCAAGACTTGATGATGGGGGAGGAGGAGAGAATTTTTTTTTGGAACCAGTAGATTAAGGATCCGTTTCCTGGTTTGAGGTGGTGTAGTTGTAACATGATGATCCATTGTGCTGCTATGGAGAGGAATTCCTCTTTATAGTTACTGACTAGCTGGAGGTGAAGAATGGATGACAAGTTGGGCTGGTAACCTTAACTATCTTCTCTAGTGGTAGAATGGCCACAAAACCCCAGTTTCTCTTCTGTTTACATTCTTGAAGTGTCTGTTAGGGAGTTTTTGAAGGGTGACTTAACTGTCAGTAGAAAGCAGGAAGTTGCACAACTGACTGTCCCAGATGAAACTATCTTCCAATAAATGTGCATTTGTCTATCAATACTGTTCACTGGTGTTTAAATAACATCCCTAATCTCCTTCAAGTATGACCAGAAGCCTTCCTAAAATGTTATACTCCATATGCTTGGTCATGTGTAAATGGACAAGTGCTAGCCTGTTAACATGTAAGTAGACATGGGGAAACTGAGGCGAAGGGATACCAGTAAGCCAAGGGATTTAATGGTCTTGGTCTTGTCTCTCTTTGTATGTTCTTTAAGCTTTTCACACGTGGGCTTATAGTTCTTGATGGTCACCTGTGGGAGGACAGTAAAAGCAAATGCCTGAGATCAGCCTGTGCAACCTGGGGCTTGCAGAGCTGTGTCCTTGCCCTGCCTGCCAGCAGGAGGCAGCATGAGCTGGGCAAGCTGCAGAGGTCACTTATCTGGCCAGAAATTCAGTGTTCCACATCTTGGAAGAAGAACTGCGAGTCGTAGTTGCTTGTAATGTACTATAAAGTTTCTGTAAGATAGTAAAAGAGTATTTTTCAACTCCAGACTGTCTGCCATCTTAGTTGGTCAGATTTGTCACCCGAGCTATGTGACTTCTTATTTTAAGCATCTTCAACTGGTAGAATGCCTCTTTATCCCCACTGACGTCTTCCAGCATAAGCATGCTGAAACAGTGCATTGTGTGGAACTCTTCTCACCCACAAAAATTCCCTTGCATCCTAGGCAAAGATACAAATCTGCTTTCAAGTGGAATGGCAGGAAGGCATAGTTGATCTGTTTCCTAAGACAGCAAGTCAGTTAATTTTTTTTCTTCCTTAGCCTGTGTGGGCAGTCAGATGTAACAGCCAATTTGCAGTTGGAAAGACCAGCACTTACATAAGATAAGTGGACATCTGGAAGCACTTGAGCACTATTTTGTACTTCTAATACAAATCAATGGAACACAGGAGAACTGAGGGATGTATCAGAAGTTTAGTTGTTAAAAGCAGGAGAGGTGGATACCACAGCTTTGGATCATGCACTGATTTTTAGAATTCTGCCTAGGTTAACAATTTCGATGCAAAGTCAGGAGTCTTGCAATGGCCAGAAGATAAAATTAGGGCCATACTATGTAGTGCTAATAAGTACTACAAAAATATTCTGATTATCTTCTCTCTATGTTCATTTTTCATGTAGCATTTTAGGAGAGGGATGGCCACATATTCAGAGTACAGTAGGATCCACTCCTGCTTCCCTAAATGCGAGACTGGGGGCGCAGGGGAAAGCAGGGACTTGGAGAGGGAAGCTACTGAAATGCTCTACTAACATTTGTTTTCAAAAAAATTCAAGTTGTGATTTGTGCGGTGTTGTTATAACTGAGAAGTAGAGGCTTTTGCTTTCTCAACTGATCTCTTATCAGTTGTCCTTTTGCGAAGGCAGTTCAAGGTCAAGTGTGCCTCTGTCCAGTGTAGTCACTGCTGAGCTTCCTTTTCCCCCCCTCATTCCTTGAGTGTAATCTAATTATTTACCACTAAACCTTTATCTGTTTCAATGATGGGAAAAATCATCATCTTGACTATGTGTCTGAAGCTGAAAGTACACAAGATTGATCTTTTTCAAAGGCATAGTTTATGCTTTATATGTTAATGTAACTAAGCAATAGAAAAATATGAACTTGAAGTGTATGTCTGGATAGGCTGATCCCATGCTGTGGTCATGAAGGACCTCAGGCAAAGATCTCTTCTGCTTAGGCTGCTGCACTGATCATTCTTCTTGTAGCTGCTGCTTTAATGGGGAGATTTCAGTCTTATGATCAACCCTCCTTGGTGGGATTGCAGGTGGCACGCAAGCGATCTCAAAGGTGAAATGTACAGCTCTTGATCTAACGGTAAAGTAGTCCTGAGCACCCTGTGGAAGATAGCTGAGTTCGTGCATAATCATCTTGCTAAGATGGTGCTCTTAATTTCTTGATGGAACGTCCCCGTGTCTGTATGAATTTATAGATAATTAGCCTATGAATTCTGCACACGTAAAGCCTTGGCTCTGGTGTATTTAATAAGCTTCAGTTTTTGGCTTGGCTTGCCTCTGAGTATGAGGGGTTTAGGGTAGTGGTGCCATAACTCTGTTCCTGGAGGGGTTTTTCCCTTGGTTTTAAATATGTGAGAATCTCAGTGTTAACTTGGACAAGTTGGAAACTATCAAAACTGTAGGGTTTGACAGCTACTCCTGTTAAAACAGGTAAACATTACATAAAATAACTTTTCCCTAAATGTTTAGTATTTGAATATTGACATTGGCCCTACAGATCTGGTCATAAAACCAAGAAAAATGCCTGATGCCCTGCTTTAGTGAAGTAAATTCTTCATGCTTTTTCCAAGTAATTGAAACACTTTCTGAAATCATGCTTTTTATCAGGAGAAAGTATAGTACCACGTGTGCTGCCTTCAACAATTATGAAAAGACATCTAAACTCTTGATAGATGCAGGGTGGATTTTTGTGAGTTTCTCTTTAGGTATATTTTTCTAGAAAACAGATCTGTTATATAGAGTGATCTTTTGTATCTTTCCTAAAAGGTGGCTCTGATTTTACCGGTTTGGGTTTTTGTTGTTGTTGTTGTTTTTTGGTCTTCAGTTGCTGAAGTCTTAAATATCCAAGTTGTTTGCCAGTGTTCAGAACCCTTCACTTCATTGGAACCTCTTAGGGCTACTTCTGTAAAGGATTTCTGGGGCTAAGCAAAGCTGAGAATTGGATGCAGTGGGAGGAGAATAATAATTCAGTCCTTGGTGTGAGAGTGTGTGTGTGTGTGGATGTTTTTGTCTTGCTGTTAGTGTGCTTTGCCCCACAATTTTTAATGCTGTTATGTTTCATGTTTTTGAGCAGATGCCTTCAAGGGCTTTCATATGACAGCAGGAAAGTTAAATGTTTAACTCTTCTCAGGTGGCTTTCTTGTAGCAGTGCTATCTGCTTACCCCAAGTCACTGTTTGTGTCTGGTGTGTAACACTAGTTTTTTATTACTATCTAACTGGTGTCTTGTTTCTTTTCAGAGATCGTTCACATTAGTAATAGAAGCATGGGATTGGGATAATGATACAAAAGCTGGTGAGTATTTGTGTAAAACTTGCAGTTTTCCCTTACTCTGTGCTGTATGTATGCAGATTGGGGAGGGGGGAAATGGTATGCTGCTGCCATCAGCCATCCCTCCAAATGAATCTGAAGGCAAGCCTGCTGTCTAAGGAAAAGGCATGTACAAATCCAAGCTGTGAATATTGGGTTAGAAACTGTGAAAAAATACTACTGATAGGAAAAAGAATGTACAATAGTAAGCGAAGGTCAAAATATGACTCGATAATTAGCTTTAAAAAATGTTTAAAAATCATAGTAGACCCTTCTGTTTGGGTTTTTGTCTTGGTTTTTTGTTTTGTTGTGCAATGCTTTTCATGATCAGGTAAACAAATAAGGATTCTTGCTCCCCATAAACCATGCTTGATATTTTTGAAGGTGTTGTAAATTATGGTATGATTCCACCTACACTTGTTTATCCTCAAGTACTGAATGTTACCTTGCCTTTCTGATCTGTAAATGCTAATGCTCAGTGTCAGGGCAGGCTGTTGATCTGAAGGGAAGGCAAGGTTATCGTAGCAATATTTCAATATTATATGAAGGTGCTTATTGCCATATTGTTGGCTAAAGTAGGACTCCAGCTTGAACCTACTTTGGTAACGGTTTACAAACCTGTCGTAAAATAATCAATGCTTTTGCTACAAGCGTCAAGTGAACTTCAAGCTTTGTAGTTCATGATGGACTGTTTAATCTTGGCTGGGAGTGATAAATGTTTGGAAAACATCTTCAGTTGTAATTATAGGTTCTGTTCTCTGCTGATTTGCTGACCATCCTTGTCAAGATGCATCAAGCAAAGAAAAATTGGCAAAGCTCAGTTGATGTTAAGGCTGTGTTAGAGTTTCAAGGAGCTTTTCCTTGAAGCTTGTTCCCGAGCGCTCGCTCTGTTAGAATTAAGCTGCTTTTTTCTTGTTTAACAGATCTTTCAACCTTTTCAGATAGGTATGTTTTCTTTAGATCTCAGGTAATTCACGTTGCTGCAACCCTTCAGTTGGTATGCAGTCTTTTGGAATGGCACTTCCCAAAGCTGGACATAGTGTTCAAAATGAAATCTTGTGTGCTGAGCAGATTAAGCCTGAATCTTGCATAAGTTTAGATATCCTACATAGCAACAGACTGGAGATGTCCTCTTGAATGCTTTGTTCAAAATTTACCACATGAAGTGAATTCCTTTAAATAGTCTCCAGTTTGGGAATAATTTACCCAGGGCCAGCTAGTACAGCAAATACTGGAATATTCCTGCCCTAGTTCTAGATGGCAGATTAACTCGTGAGATGGTCTAGAACAGGGTGAACATGAAGAGCCTATTCTTAAAAAAAAAATCTGTACGCATTTAAATGCTGAATTTTGTTTTTTAATGTTTACTTAGCAAGTTATAAGGCTATTACTTACCATGTTTATGTCTTTGAATCCTCTTGCAAACCTGTTTCTTTAAAACTCAGGTTTCTTTTTGAATATGCTTGATAAAGGACGGTCACTTTAGGCTTATTTTAAGTCTTTCTTTTAATATGCTTTATCAAATCTGTTTGCTTGCATTAATGTCTGTCTTTTTTTCTTGCTGAGCTTCAGGCCAACAAGATACATAGTGTCTTCTGGAAGCCCAGTGGGCCATCTCCTTAATTTAACAGTTTCCATGAATTACAGGAATCTATATAGGTGTCAAATTACAGTTTAGCTATCGTGAGAAACTGGTAGTAGAAGGTGAACTTCCCTTTAATATAGGCTGCCAGAGAGATGCTCTGAAGTTCTGTTGCATCTGAAACCTAGAAGGCTTGTCATGTGAATTTGAGGCTTTCTTGGCCTATAGTTTGGCAGAAGACTACTAAAAATCTTCTCTTGGTTTAATGTTTCTGCAGTCTGTTTACCATTACCATGTTGCTTTGCTGTGCTGCAGCTGAGACTTGCCTATTAGATTCGTAGGAAGAATTTGTGAATGCTGACGGGGTTGGGTTTTTTGTTTGGTTTTGAGTGGTCTTGGCAGAGAGTCCTCCAGTAGAGTTTTGACTTGTGTATCTATCAAGATGGCAAGACAGTTACTTTGTATGACTGCAGGGACTACTGAACTGCCAAACAGGGACAGATGAGTAAAAATCCCTATGTAAGAGAACAGGAAAAGGGAATATGGCAACTCCTCTAGAGAAGAGACAAATAACATCAGCATCCTGGAGGGGTGAATAGAGTACCTGTGGAAAGCTGAACTCCCTATCATACCATGAACACTGAGCTGATCTCTGGATCAGGTTACATGTGTCTTCTGTTGCTACTGGAAGAAAGATTAATCAAAGTAATTGCCAGTTTGTTTATAAGCTGATTAATTAGTTCCAAAGCCAGGTTTTGCTTTCCTTTAATGGGGATGAGCAAAGCTGAAAGTTAAATGCAGGTCCTGTGTTCCAGCCTGGATTTCAACTGGATATTTAAACAAAAAACCTAAATGACAAACAAACCGCACAAAACCCAAAAAGTAAAGACCAAAAAAACCTCAAACAAACAATCAACCCCCCCCAATACCTGGAAAATAGGGGTTTTGAGTGAACAACTTTAAGGTTTTAGCACAGTTGTCATTCTTCCCTCCCTGTATGTCCTAGCATCCTGTATTCTTCCTTGCACTCATCGAAAGGGAGGCAAGGGTGCTCAGGGCAGGTCTGAAGTGCCACCTAAAGCAAGTCTACTAGGGCAGATATTTCCCCAGGGTTTACCTCAAATGGCAAGCTCTTCAGAGGGGCTTTCAGACCCCTATTTCTGAACTACTACTGTGTGCTTTTTTTTTTTTCCTCTGCATCAGGGTAGGCTCAGAGGGAAGCTTGTGACAGTGTAGTGCTAGCACTTGTTTGGTTTGGGAGGGTAGAGGAGGTGGAGAGGAAACTGCCTTAGATACAAAGGCACTGTAAAGGGCCTGTTCTCTGTCATCTGTCACAGCAGTTCATGCTACTTTGCAGGGAAGTCATTTGCCAAAGTCGTCATTTGACTTGGCAAACCTCTAGTTTTATAGCAGAGGTCTTGCCAATGCCTGACCCAGTGCTGCCATTACAAAGCAAGCTGACAGCTTCATATGTACAGTAACTTTACATTTAACTACACGTCTTGTGGGGATGCAGTGGTTGACTTCCTCTTTCATGTTGGTCTGTAGGAGACTGATCTCTCCTTATAGCTTTTTCATTAGGGACATGGCTTAGCCATGGACATATAGAGTAGTGTTATTGGTTTGACTCAATGATCTTGAAGGTCTTTTCCAACCTAGATGACTATGATTCTATGAATTTTAATGGTAAACCCGATGGAAGGAGCAAACTTGTTTCATCCAAACAGTTAAATGTGAGAGACTGAATATCTTCAGAAATACTTTGGCATTGCTGGGAAGGAAGGAGGAACATTTACAAACACATTCCTCCCTGTGATTACAGATCTCTTTGGAAAATGCACCTTCTATTTGGAATCAGTTTTAAATTTGAGGTAAAGCAGAATTCTTACACTGATTGTGGTACTTAAGAATTTACTTCTAGAAACTAAATGGCTTGGAGCTGATTTTCTGATGCCTTTTGTGGATCAGGGTAAATTATTTGGCTTGCTTATTTAGTCTGTTAAGTCCTAATTTTACTGATATAAACTAGAGGAAAAGCTCTTAAGACTCTGAATACATTCTTCTTTAGAGGAGTTTATAATAAAGATTTGAGTGTTGAGGAAAAAAAAAAGCACTGTTGGATTATTTTCCCTGTTCTCGACCAAGGTATCAGTAGTGTATTTGCAATAGCTGTAATGCTTGTTCCAGTTGTTTAACTGGTTCTGATGAATCTACATTAACATGAAGATGCTTGATAAGAATTTTAGTATATAAGCCACTCCTTTATCTCAGGACCTGTTCTTCAGTCCATGTGATGCACTTTGGGGAAACACTAATGGCAGTGGAGGCTGTCACAGCCGTTTTTAATGAGTCTCTGTTGCTTATAGCTGGAAAATAGCTCTATAATGCACATTTGCTATTTGTTCATATTCCTTGATTATCCAGTGACGCAGCGTTTTTCAGGTTGGTACTCAGAGAAGAATGAGATTAGAAAAGGAGGTTGAATCTAATCACGACGCTCTTAATGGTGACTGGTAGAATGATAAATATCCTGTTTAGTCAAAAATAAAATGCAGGCAGCCTTTTCTAGCTTGCAGATTTCTTGTCCACTCAGGTACTGACCACGTGTTGCTGAATGACGCAGGAGTTCGCATGTAGGAATTAAGGAACACGGGTAGACTTCAGTGTGGCCTGTTTAACCATGAAGTATTTCATGCAGACTAGTCCAGGCAGGCATGAATTGGAGCCTGTACATGGCAATAATACTACTTCTAATATTAATGCAGAGAGATACTTTGAGTTCTTAAAAATGAGAGAACCTGTCAATTCTTAATTAAAACAGCTTTTTTTTTCTTTTTCTTTCTTTTAATTTCAATATTCTTTACTTTTAAGAGGAAATATTTTTATGGTGAAACAAGACTGAAAAATATGTTAAGATAACAAAATACATTGCAGAGCTACTTCTGTAGCTTTCCTTTAATGTTGGAGTGACTGAAAATTGTCACTGGAGTCCCTTTACATGCTGAGGGGGAAGAGCAGCTTTGGTAACAGATGCAGAGGATACCTCTATGCTGTCAGTAGCTTCATAGGTGAGAAACAGTCACTCCTTTCATGTTTCTTTTGTAAACAGACTAGGTTAATGAGTTCTAGGTGGTAAATAGGTGAAATGCATTTGCAGAAAATGGTAGTTTAGTATTGCTTGCTACCAGTTTGTCATGTTCTATATTATTATTAATCTGAGATTTAGACTTAAGGCTAAACTTTAGACTAGACTTTAGACTTTATACAACCTCTTTCTTCATGCAAGTTTTTTGGTTGTTTGTTTTTTAACATGCATTTAAAAAAATAATCTTTATTTAAAGAAAATGGACACTGGAGCTCTCTGCTGGCAGTATTATTGCTATGTTATAAATGAGTATGAAATTCATATAGGCAAGTAGAGCTTTTGTCCTTTTTTCTTGTAGTAGTACTTGGAGTTCCAGCTGCAGCTTGCAGTCACCTAGAAAAACTTGTGCAGTGGGATGTTACCAGATTTTAATAGTGACAACAGTTGAAAACTCCTGTCACTGGAGTCACTCACTGTCTACCCTTACTGTGCATTGCTTGTTCATAACATTTACTTAAGCAATTGTATAATTTCATTGTACTGACTATAATTGCATCTCAACTCCTAGTACTGAAGCTTGTATGCTGAGAATAAAAAGGATAAAAATACAAAATGGATATTCATAAAAATGAAAATACTTTTGGTTGGAAGTTCCATAATCTTATATCATGGAATCCTCTTGTCCCATGTGGTAGATAATACTTTGTGTACATTTGTTCTGAATTAATGGAGCCTGGCAGTAGCAGTACTGCTGCTTTCTGTGAGGGCAAGGCAGGATGCTTATAGAATGTATTGCAGCAGTGATCATAATTATTAGTTCCACTGGGGATAAGGGTAAGCAGAATACAGAGAACAGCCCCTTAATAGTCATGGGTTCAATTGTCTGGTTCTTCTCAAAATGTTAAATACTGGCTACACAAAGTGTTCTATGAAGTGCTTGTTAAAGATGCTTTGCCTCTGTAGAGAGAATGATAAAATGGAACCAAGCTACTTTATGTACATAATGCAGCCCCACCAGAGTATTTACTATTGTTTAGTAATTTTGCAGCAAATTGAATATACAAAGTGTTTTGTTTGGTTATGCAGATTTTGCAGTTTTGCAAGAACAAAAAGGAGGCAAAAAGAGCCTCAGATCAAGATAAAGCTGCTAGTTGTCAGCATGTGGGTGTGGTATGTTTGGCTGCCTTGAAAAATAAGCTATTTCCTATGGATTATGTTCCAGGGTTTTTTAATATTTCCTTTGGGACACTTTTTTAAATTGGCCTTCCTGTAATGAACTTCACAAGGCAAAGGAAAATTCAGTTATACAGTAGATCTTTATCATCTTAACATTTTCTTCACTGTTTTCTATTAACCAGTTGAATACTTTTGATTTGAATTTATGTATTCTTGTGTGCTATCAAACTTAGCACCTGTTGAATTTACCATTTCTTTAAAAGGTGAAGACTTGTTGATAGAACGAGTGGCACATGCTGGCATGATCAACCCAGAAGATCGCTGGAAGACCCTGCAGTTCAATGGTCCCGTTGCCCATTTTGAAGTACAAATAAGAGTGAAGTGTGATGAAAATTACTACAGTGCTCTGTGCAATAAGTTTTGTGGCCCTCGAGATGACTTTGTTGGTCACTACACGTGTGATCAAAATGGAAACAAAGCCTGCATGGAAGGTTGGATGGGAGAAGAATGTAAACAAGGTAGTATTCTTTGCTTCACTTGTGATAAGCTCTGGTGCATACAGAACAGGTATAAGCTTCAGGAGGTGTTTCTGTAGTGTTTGTGCTTTAGTGTATTAATTTTAACACATGCAGACTTTGTCCTTTGAATACAAATCTTTGAAAAAACATCCTCTGTGAAAAGCACGGCCCAGCAGAAGATAGTGTTGCTTGTGGTGGGTGCTGTGGGGGCAATAAATTTAGGATTTGAAACTGTGAAACACCTTTTTCCTAATAGAATTTATTCAATGGTCGAGTTACTTCTTCAAAGTAAAATGACGTGTTACAACTGTTAATGTAAGATTTTATTGAACAATAATGATATCAGTAATACTGCATACTTGAATTCTGTAAAAGTGCCCTCATAACTCTTCTGGCAAATGAAAAAGTTTTAAGTATAATGTATGCGAAGCTGAAAGCTTTTTGATAGCTTTGAATATGAACAGAAATGCAAGTGTAGTCATCCTTTTTAATGTACCACTCAAACGTCTTTGCCTTTTGCCTTCAGTCTCAGTGAGTAATTACTTGACATAACTCTTCTTTCTGTTGATGGTTTCTTGGTTTTATTTTCTGTTCCTTTTTAGTAAAAAGCCTGTTAAAGACAGGGAAGACCATTTTTAGGGTTTGCTCAAGGTCATGTGTATCTTTCGAAGCTTGGAATTTCCAGCATAATACCAGGTTTAAAAAAAACAGTGTGTGAAAGTTTCAGTGGTGGCATTCTTGCAAACCTATTTGGTAGCACCTTCTTCAAGGGATTACCTTGTTGTTTTTTTAGTAATAGTTGTAATGGGGTTTTTTATGGTGAAATATCTGGAAGCAACATCTGTTAGAACGTGCAAAAGACAGTTGGTTTTGCACAAACAACAAGTAGGCTAACTGACAGAAGCTCTAGCTGAATGGTTCCAGATTGCTGCTGTACTAATGGGTACCTGGCTGCCCAGGCTGATGCCTAAATCTCTTTCTCTTTACAGCTGTTTGTAAACAAGGATGTAATTTGCTCCATGGGGGTTGCAGTGTACCTGGGGAATGCAAGTAAGTCTGTGAGCCTGAATATCTGTTTTTGAGTACTGATCTTTCTAGTATTTTCTCTGTATGCTGCTACATGTAAAATGTCTGTTTCAAAATGAAAAAAATCTGTACAGGAACATAGATGGAAATAGGTCTGAAGTAGATTTCACACATATAAGAGCTACATACACTTCATACTGTTTTGCAATCCTATTCTGTATTTTGCACATATAGGACTGAATTTGCTTCATGTAATCTAAAAGTATGCATTTATCAAATGAGAAATTTTGTTTTTCTTCCCCCAAAAATCCTTAGGAGCTGTGATGTCTATATACTATTTGTTCCCCTTAAAAGAAAAAGGGGAACTTGCTCTTTGGACTCTTAGGACTAGGAAACATTCAGTCCTAGACCACTCAATGTACATGTATTTGATCACCAAAATATGGTCAGCTTAGTTTTTTCCAAGAAGAAAGGGTTTTTTATTGGTAGTAATGGAGATACAGTAGCCATGTCAACATGAACTTTCTACTCCAGGTGAATGTTTTTTGGTCCTTAAGTGCAAGAGAGCAGAGTGTGAAATGTTCCCTTACTTTGTGATGAAGCCTACCTAGACTCTGCGATAGCCAGAGTTGTTGTTTCCTTGCAAAAGTTCAGGCATCCAATGCAGTCGGTCAAGGGGAAATGGGTGTTATTTTTATACCAACTGCTGAAGAAATTGGACAGGTCTACTTGCAAGTCTGGAGTCCTGTGTAAGTTCTGGAGTTATTTGTGGTCAGAGTTGTATGCATCGTTTTAAGAGTAGATTTGTGCAGTGGTTTCTTTGTAAGCTGTATTGAATCTGCTTGCTTGGAATGATGTGAAACTGAACTGACTCATAGTTTCTCGGCTCTCAAAGGTTCTAACTGCCACAAATTATATTTAAGGTAATTCTCCTTCATCTTTCTACTGGAATGACCGTAGTAGTTACTAGAAGTGGCAGAAGTAGGTTGCAGGTCACTTAGCTTTGGCCTTAGAGTTAGGCTGATGTTGAAGTGCCAGTTTGTGAATTGTGGCAGTTGACATTCAAAGAAACCCTATCCCTCTGGAGAGCCTGAGGTGTCTGACAGGTGGGGTATGGCAGATAACAAAGTAAGTCTTAAGTCACTGCACCACAGAGTGGCTTCTTACTGCCTTGAAATGTATGTCAGATGCTGCTGACCTGTAGAAGATAGGGTGTATTGTAGCTCTTGAATCAGAAAACTATGAATTTCAGTATATGAAGTACAGTGCTTCAGTGTATGTGCGGTTTCACTTCTGAGGAGCTGGAAAATGTCCCATAAAATTTTTTTTAAAGGCAGATGTTTAAACCATGGCTTCCTTTTTATTTTAAGAAATGATATTTCTATTTAACGTTGTGATCTTTTCATATAACTAAATATTTTGCTTATGATTTCAAGTGCTGTGTGCCCCTACTGCTGTTGGTGATTTTTTCATTTTTATTTTAGGTTACAAGTAGAGATTGTGGTTGAGAGCTGGGCCAATATCAGTCCTGCTCGAGTAAGAAGTACTACTTCCTTTGAGCTTTCCAAGAACACATTTTCCCCCCTGAGAACCTACTCTAATGAATTTTGATGCTTGTAAGGGTTTCTGGAGAATAGAAGTGAAACAGCAACAGGTTTAAATAACTGCAAAACAGTACCCTTTTGGGGGGGGGGGTGAGAAGGGGGGGTGATGCAGTTTCCATCATAGCTTTCATTTATCTCTATGATACCAGCTGTAACTGAGAAGACAGAAGTTGGAGAGGAAGAGGAAGGTTTATAGAAGGGAATATAAAACCTTTGAAGATTTTTCTCATCTGAAAGAAAGTTCTGGGGAAACAAATAAGGAACTTAACATTTCAGATGGATTGTGTGCCATCTGCCTGTCTGCTGAAGTGATAGATCTGTGATCACCAGGTTGAAAGAAAAGAATGGCCTTTCTACATATGGCCACTGTTTGAAGTATTGCAGAAGCTTCTTGGCTACCTTTTTTTAATGTGATTTGGTAGCTTAAGCTTGTTCATACAGGTATCTTTTGCTTGTATTCTGTAATAGTTGTTAGGCTACACTAGAGATGTTGCTTTTAACCCAAATGGATAATACTTGCTGTAGAAAAATGATGCTGAGCTAAAAATAAGCAAGGCTTACAGACATGACCTTTATCTTCAGCAGTACAAAGGAAGCTGTTTTTTAAAAGAAACTGCTATGTTTGGTGCTATTGAATTATAATCTAGATTCCTTCATCCTGGTTTTTGGACAGCTGCCACTGTCATTTAACAGGTGAAAACAATGTCCTTTTTTTAATTCAGAAAGAAAATGAAAATGCGAGAAAAACATGGGTGTGAGATGCATGGAAATCTACTGGTGCCAATAGCTACTTGGTTGCCAAAATCTGCAGTGGCAGATTTATAAATAGAAAAGTTTGAAAACCGTTTCTGTCTTCAGCTTGCATGAACATGCAGGTTACTTGAGTAATGGCTTTAAGGCCTCAGCCAAAATCTCACAGAAAAGATCTCCTTTCCATGCTTTGATGGTCCACTGTAATTAAGAGCTGTTACGGGGTTAAATGTTTTACCAAAATCAGATCTTAAAAGTAGCTACATGACTGCAGACTGTTAATAAAGCATATGCCATTAGCTTAACTGTACATCGTGTTGGGTGAGTTCATGTGCCCATTGTTTTGAGGAAGTTATGGTGGTGTGAAGTTTGCCATTTCTTTTGTTCAGCTTTTGTCAAAGAAATGGAAAGTACGTCGGGGATGACCTGATGTCTTAAAATGACCCGATTTAGGAAACTATTTTGGTATGTCTGGGTCTAGATGATAGATTTTTATCATTGTAGAAGCAGTTCAGCAAAAGCGAAAATTTACTGAATAATGAGAAAAATAACAGGCAAGCAAGAGCAACTCAGCTGAATCTTGCAAAGATGGGAAATTGCAATCTACTTAAAATTAAAACAAAACAAAAAATGCCACACACAAACAACAAAAACAACAACAAAACACACAAACTCCCAAGAATTGTATCTGTATCTAAACTCAGTGTTTGGCCACTGTGCATTTTTTTTTTTTTTAGCCTGCAGTGGTAGATCAAATTCTCTTACTAACTTTGCCAGCCCAAAGGAAGGATTGTCAAAGTAACGTTGCCAAGCTGTGATGATTGGTGCTTTTTGTATGTTTTTGCATCATTTGAAGGACTTTAATGGAACTTAAACTGTCTAGAGAAGAATGAAGTGTGATCTCCAGTGTCTTAACTGGATTAGGCTCAATCACCTTATGAAATTATCTAAGTTGAATATGTAGAAACCAGAAGAGACAGTCTCTTTCCTTGATTAAAACTGCTGACTTGAGTATGTTTGGTACCACACACAAACTGTCAGTAGTCTTAACAGCATAATCTTTCACTTCCTTGTGATCCAGAGTGCTGTGGGCTTGGCAGAAGTCCAGATATGCCTTGTATCTGATCTACATTGTCATATTCCTGCCAGGATGATGGTATTTTCAGAAGTCTTTCTACTTTTCCTGTTGCCTTTGAATGTTTAAATTTCTCTTTCAAAGCGAAACGAAAGGGGTTAAATCCCTAACAGCTCAGCTTGTGCCCAGCTTCTGAAACCATGGTAGGACCTAGGTTATGTCCTGGCAAATGCAAATCTTGCTACAAGCAATTGTGATACAAAAAATTCTTTAGGTTGCAAAACTGAAATGAATTAGAAATGGAACTAATAGTACTCTAATGTGACTCCATAGAGCAGTCACACAATTTAAACAATTAATTTAAAATAAAATCTGTGTGCTTTGAACTATCTCACTCTAGAATTACTTGTGACGAAATTTTGGGTTTACAACATTGGCAATTTGTTTTTGTTCAATCATGTGTTTTATGTTGTTGAAGCAAATTTTTCAAACCTCCTGCCCAGTGCCATGCATTTTGTAGTCTTTGTATTCCACTTCAGCCCTGCTTGTGAGGCTGATTTTTCTTGTGTTCATCAGTGCCTGTAGATTCTGTACACCTCTCCCAAGTGGTTTTGTTCCCTTAATCTGTCACTGAGGACCAGAACCTGCTCAATAGTTACTCAGTACTTTATTTACAGAGATTCAGGGGAAAAAAGCTTGAGTTGCAGAATGAACTGCAACAACCCGGAGTGCTGTGGGTATAATAGTGTTCTAGAGATCCTCTTTAAATGTTAAAGGCTTGCAGAGCCTTCCTGTCTGGTTCAGTAGGACACCTCCCAGTATCACCAATGTCTCTTGTATTTACATGACAGTTGGGTGGATAAGGTGGGTTAACATCAGCTTTGGTGAACTCTGCCTAAACTTTACAAGAGTCCAACTGCCTTTGGGTTTGGTTTTTTTTGGGTTTTTGTTTGTTTGTTTTTAACTTGTTCTTGGGTACAGGGAGATCTGGTGAGGCATCTAAACAGGTGGTTATTGAAAGACTATAGAGGACTGAAAAAATATTGTAGAGGACTGAAAAAATAAGGAAACGCAATGCCTGCTTCTAAAAGTGGGGAGAAAGAGATGGGGAACTGCCGTACTAGCTAGATCAGCCAGATCTAACCAGTATGGCTTGCTTCCTTAATTGTTCCAGAATGGAATTATGAGCAATCTAATAAGCTGTGTATGACCATTTCAATTCCTGCAGTCTTGGACTAGGTATGGTCCCTGAAGAGCATAGGACTATTGCTTGGCCCTGCAGGAATGGACACAGACATCTTCCCTGGTCTCCTCTTTGATACAGGATAGCATATCACAGCTTCAAAGAACTTGTAAAGTGACTGCAGTTGCTGTGTGTCTCATTGTACATGTTCTCATGCCCGTTATCATGGCCAGTATGCTTTTATTATTGGTTTTTATGTCCTGATGGTAAACCTTCTGGGATTGTTGGCAAGTATTTCATAAGTACACATATTATGTTAGACTAAAAAGAATTCCATGTTTGGTTTCTTTATTGGTCAAGCAACTGAGGCACATGCTGCACTCACTTCCTTGGATGGTCAGTGGGCAGGAAGGCACAGAATATATCCTAAAGGTGGATGCTGCTTCCAGGAGAATGTGAGTGGCTGTACAGGAAGTAAAAGCATGTAGTGATTTAACTTTTGTCTACAATAATAGGTATTGCAGACAAATTAGAACAGTAAATAAGAACAGTGTTGAGAACCCAATATCCATACTAAAACACTTCTTTGTGTTTTGTTTTGGTTTTTTTTTAAGACTAGCTCTAGTCTGTTCTTGTGGACTGAATGCCTGTTGGCATCTGGAACACATTAGGTGTGCTCCTGGCACACACCGTCTTGCATTACCTTAGCTTAACCTAAAAGGAGTCCAATTCCTTTGTTCCAAAACAGCTCTGTGATGTGAACCAACACACCATCAACAGGAATGATCAGGCAGTTCACTTCAGGAGCATGCTCCTGGTGTGAACTAATGCAAGTACAGACACACCCTTAGAGCCACTTACTGCAATTGAACTGAGCAATTTCTCGGATGTTCTGGCTAAACAGTTTTGAGCCATCCCCTCTATCGGCTCCTTCACAAAATAAATACTGGACTGAGAATGATAGTTTTCAATAACTCCCTTTTATGAGAGGAGGAAAAAAATTATAGGGAAAGGTTTTTATCTTTCGGTCTTCATAAGAATGCTGGGGGTAAGAGCAAAAGATGACAAACTTCAAGGTAATTAACTGAACACCTTTTCCCTATTCACAAAACTGTCACACCTATTTCAAAGGTGGGAAAGTGGAGAAAGCATTTGTGACAACCCTGAGTACCACACTAGCTATAATACTGAGTCCGGATGCTCAGAATTGTAGGATCTAACAGCTAGACCATATTGCTGCCTTCTATGCAACAATTAATCTCTTAAAAGATTAAACAGACTTTCTTATAGTTATTTTAAGTAAATAACTAATATAAAGCTATTGTTCTGGCCTATGCAACACCATCCTGTTCACGTCATTAGAAAATTTAGTGTTTTTCCATTTAAGAGGGTTATTTCTCCCCCACCCCTGAATGATGCATTTTGCTTCTGCTCTTAATGTCAGTGTTCTGCTTCATTTTCCTGTGTTGAGTGTTTTGGCTACAGCTTCCACTTGAAATATGAGTGGAAGAAGCTCCCTCCAAAAAGCCTGCTTAAAAAATGTGTAAATATGTCACAATGATATTCAGCCTTTGTAGGGTGTGCAGTATACCTGTAAAATGTAACCTGTGGTAATTAAAGGCTTATACCATATTTTCTACATCCTCCCTAGGATTATTTTATTATTATTATTTTTAGGCCCTGTATTCTGACCTAAACTTCAGAAGTAGTTCAGTTCTGATTTTATTTCACATTGGTGGTTTAGGTGTATATATACATTAAGTGCTGGCAAAGCTCTGTGGCTAGATGTAGAACTGAATTTATTTAGATGTCCTCTCCTCCTTGTGTATTACAAGGCCTTTTTGTAAGGTTAACCAGAGTAGATCAGTGATTGGACTAGACCTGCAATATAAGTTTTTCAGCTGAACTTTCTGCGCAGAAAGTTCAGAACTCTCAAATAACCAGAATTGAGTGAAACAGGAGAGTTGACCCTGTGTGAAGATGAGACACCTGAGACAGCCAAGTTGATAAAGTTTACTGTTGAGAGCACCCTAACTTTTTGCTATATTACAGGCATCCTTCTGTTGGATAAGGAGTTAATAGTGCAGGGTGCTGAGGGACCATGGACCATCACGAACTGGGTACATCTCTTCACCCTTCCACATTGCTTACTTAACTGCCATTGTAGGATTTATAATAAAATTATGGAGCTTGGAAAGACCCTCCAGGGTCATCTAGTCCCACCTCCTGCCCAAAGGAGGTCTGGTTAGGCCAGACTCCTCAGGCTCTTACCATCACAAATGATATATCTGTTTATATACAGCAACATGGGATCTCTTGAATACCTTGTGCATTCTGATTTGGAAATGCTTAATTTCAGCCTAACTTTCACTGACTAATTGTAACATTGACACCCTCAGGGGAAAGCAAAGACCAGTATCAGCTTTTTCCTTAATTACATCTGTTTCATAAGAACATAGGGAAAGCATAGTTCTGTAGGAGTTCTTGACACTAAATTTACTATTTAAAGCACAGTGAGATTTACTGTACAGAGTCTCTTCCATATCCTGAAATTTTGCTGTTTGAAGCCCCACTGTCTTATTATAACCAAGTATACACCATGAGTTGAATTATTGTGGCTTTATCTACTTGTCAATGACAACAGTATTTTTCCCACAGAGTTGCAGTTTCTCTAATCTGAAGACTGAAATGTTATCTAGGAGCTTTGCTAATGTTAACTCCTGCTACCTCCCCTTCCTCCAGCCTTGTATTCTCATTTTCTGTTGCCACCAGGCTCTCATCTAAGGAAAATGGAAGCTGTGAAACATGTCTGTAGAATTACGAAGCTCTTCTCTGCAAGCTCTTGGTTTCAAGATAACTAGCAATTGTTCTTCTCTTCCTCTTGCACTGTCTCTGTGTTAATCCTGACCTGAAGGGACACTTTGGTCTGGGAGCAGATGCCTGTACTTCAACCTTCCATCAGGAAGTTACTAAACTATAACAATCTATTTATGGTAGCTTCTTTTGTGCAGCTAATAACCCAGCAAGGGCTAAGATTAAGACATCTCTGATTTTGTTTTGCTTGTGCTTGGTTGTAGAGACAAGTTAGAGCCAATGAACTCAGCAGAGGGGAAGGACAGAGGAAGTAGAATCTTGATTCCAATAAGAATTTTCTTTGTCCGTTGAACAATGGGAATCCTTATGAATTCTCTAAATTTGGCTTTCTTTAGTTAGATGTGGAAACGTCAGGATTGCAGAAACTTCCAACAAATTACTCTCAAGTGGTGGGGGGCCAGGGAAGAAATAACTTTAGCCCAACGTTAGCTACACTAGCAGTTTTCTTTTGGCTTTTACACAAGTGGTTGTTACTTGAAAAGGAATTCTGGTTTGGTTTGTTGTTTGGTGTAGTGGTTTGTTGGTTTGGTTTTTTTATAGAAGATTTTTCTTTTGTATATGTACCTTTTTGGCTTTTTCTAGTGGATCATTAACCTTTTTTCATCCCTGTGTTTTAGCTTGATATCTGTCTTAACTGACCACATGCCCATTTCTGAGTTGATTTCACTTTATTTGACCACATCTTGCTCTAGAGGAGCTGAGGTCTATGTAAACATTATCTTTTTAGAAGGAGGTGGAATTAAAGCTGCTCTAGCACCTGCTAATGTAGGATGCGACCAGACTTCCTGTTGAAGAGGAAATCCTAATTTACTCTTCCTTGTAAACTGAAGGCTGATCAGCTTACCGCATAGTAACCTTTTGACTTGTAAACACTGTGTTCCTTTGGACTCCTTTTAGCCTGTAGAAATTACTTCCCTCGGGCTTGGTGGTAACTTTAACAGTAAACTTTTACTGTGTTGAATATCATGAAAAAGCACCAACCCTTTTCTGCTGAACTAATTTGAATGCAGTCAGGCATACCTACAAACTCAAGAGGGTGTTTAAGATGCTTTCAAGTTCTAAGAAGGTGACTGTATTTTTTTCTTTGCACTCTTAATCAACAGCACAGTGTTACACAAAGAAACTTGTTATCTGTTGGATATGGAAACCAAATTCAGTTCTTGTGATTATTTGTTTTGTGATGCAGACTCTCAGCCCTTGAAAATGCTTGTTATATGTGGGTGAGGAATTGGCTCTGGCAGGGTTAGTCATGGTGAATCACTGGCAGTAGTGCCAAGTTTTACATGGATGGAGATTTGGGTTGGGGCCAGTAAAGTGAGTTACAGTGCTTTTTATAATTTTTATTACTAGCCCCTGAAAAGATTTTTCTCTCCTTGAGGAGGAAGGAAGAGATCAAATTTAGCAGAAGCAGTATTTGTTTCCTCTTACTACTAATACAGCAAAAGAAGGCTGCTGCTGAAATACATATTCTCCAGACTTGTGACAGCCTTGCTTAGATGAGTGTGATTGGAGGCCTCTGGACAAGGTACACAGCCGAGCCTCTCCTTAGGGGCCCTGCAACTGTGAGGTTTTGAATGAGGAGCACATATTGAGCCTAACAAGTTCTTGAACTTCATATAAAAAAAAATTGTCTTGCAAAGCTGTGCATCGTTTCCTTCTGCCGATGCAAATAGTAGAAATTTTAAATAACATGCTGCTGGCATAACTTGTTCTGTTCCTCTGGGGATTGATAGAGCTTACTGAAATGGTGGAACTGGCTTGATTCGCAAGGGACCGAGAATCCTCGTTTGTACTTTTCCTTCTCTGCTCTCACCACACCCCAAAAACTTAAGAATTAATTTTTTCTTCTTCTGTGGTATTCAAAGCATGTTGATAACAGAATGGTGGTGTTAAATCTAAAAAAAGTACCATTTCCTTTCTAATTATTTTTTTCCCTAGCATTAGGGCTCCACTGGCACACATGTGCCCAATTCCATTCAGTGGGTTTTTATGCATCTCTGTTGCTAGTATGGCTCTTAAATTGTATGTAAGAAATACCCTTAAAGTAACACAATCAAAAGAGCAAGCTTACTATTTCTTTCTGATTAAAATGTGTGTGAAAAAGCATTAGCCTATGTACTTTATTTTTTTTAAGTTCAGGCTAGTGCTTTTCTTGCAGCATAAACAGTTGCTTTTGTTAGCAAAATTTTGTTACACATAACAAAGTTACTGTTCTCTGAAGAAATCTTCTGACAAAATTTTAACTCCGTTTAAAGCAAATGAATTATTAATGTTTTTTCTGTTCTTTCCTATCTCCAAAGAGCACTTTTTTTCCATAATGTCACTTGAGAACACTGAGGATACAATAGATTAAATCTGTAAAAAGGGTTCTCTTGAGAAACTTAAGTGCTGAGAAAATTGTCAAGACTGCCTCTGTCTGCCCTGGTCTTTCAAGACTGTAGCACTCTAGAACAGATTAGCTACTGTCTTGAAATCTATCTTCATAGAGAGAAAAAGAATGCTGTTGTACATGATGATACAAGCCAGTAGTGTCCTCTTGAAAAGTAATTTCAACTTTTTTTTAAATACCAATCACAATTTTATCCTTTGTGAAATGATTATATCAAGATGGGACTTCCTGTGAAAGAACAAGTAATTTCTGTCCAGTTCTCATAAAGCATAGTGCTTGGTGGTGTTTGTTGCCATGGTATATAATACAGTTGAGCAAGATGAGTTCCAGTAAGGATGTTCAACAGGACTAGCATGTCTCTTCTAAACAGGAGAAACAAAGTTTTATTATCTGTTGCACATTGAACAGTTGACCTTGTTCATGAGAATGGTAAGTGTAGTGTTCTAAATACCTGTAATGCTGATAATAAAGCATCACATTGCTAACTTTTAACATGTGAACTTACATCTTAGGTGTCATTATGGTTGGCAAGGACAGTTCTGTGATGAGTGTGTCCGCTACCCAGGCTGTGCTCATGGGAGCTGTAATGAACCATGGCAGTGTAATTGTGAAACCAACTGGGGTGGCCTACTCTGTAACAAAGGTACTTAACATTAATGTACAGGAAAAATAAGTAAAGTTGCATGATTAACTGATAACTCATTAACCACTTTTTTTTTCTGCTAGTATTCAACTACCTGAGTATTTCTGTGCCTAATTCTTTTATGGCAGATGGTGCCTAAACATCATAAGTATAGGAAGTTTAAGACAAAGGCTTGGAATGGTCCTGTCTCTAACTTGTGCAGTTGTCTCTTGCTCATCCTTTCCTGTTCTGTGGATAGTTACCAGGTGACAGGCTAGCTAATGGCTTATGGGGATGATGTGGGTGAATGATGTTCAAGCCCAAAAGATATTTGTATATCTGACTAGGGATTAAAATGGTGAGATTTCTATTCCCTGTTGATTGACTCTTTTCTCTGTCCAGATCTGAACTACTGTGGAAATCACCATCCCTGCCTGAACGGTGGAACCTGTATGAATACTGAACCGGATGAGTATCGCTGTGCTTGCCCGGATGGCTACTCTGGAAAGAACTGCGAAATTGGTACTTCTGGATATTGCATCTATCTGCAGAAAACAAACTGTTTTAGGCATGGCTCCATTCTAGTTAGCCAGGTGGCATTTTTGTATGCTCATAGTTGATTTTTTGTTTTGGTGGTTTGGTTTTGTGGTTTGGGGTGGTTTTTTTGTTTGGTGGTTTGTTTTTTTTTTTTTTGTAGAGGAGCTGTTTTCTCCTTTATAAAAGCTAGCTTGGTTTCTGGGAAGGGAAGTGTGAAAAGTGATGGCATGCGACTTGTCCTTTCAACTTAATTGTTACTTTGTGTGACAGTGGGGATATGCCAGTTCCATCTCTTCTGTCTAGTGCGTGCGTTAGGCTGGCTATTCAAAAAAATATTGAAGACAACAGAAATCCTGCAGCAGTTACCCTTGGATTTGGATAAGGCTGAGAGTACTTCTCTTTGATTCCTTCATTTTCTTAATCCAAACATTTAATTGGGCTATAGTTTTATGGGAATGGCTTATGGGTGCACCTTTCTCTGCTACCTTTCTTGATACACTGCTACCCAAATTCCTGTTTTCTGGCTTACTTGCAAATATGCTTCTTACACAATCTGGGGGCTAAGGAAGTCAGTTTCAACTGTGAGGTGGGGTTTTGGTCCAACTTTCATCTGCCTGCATGTGTTGGCTATTCTTTTTGATCAACTGAAACTTGATTTTTAAAATCATCTTTTAATATGGGACTTCTAATACATTTGGATTAATAATGTAGATGTTGACTACTATGGAAATGTGCTTAAGCCATCTGAGAGTCACCTTGAGCAGTCTAAACAAAGTAAAGTGTCTTTCCTGTTCCTATTGGCATAATGAAGGCAACTTAAACCACCTTTCTGATGCAGTATGCCTTCTTGACTAGTCTAACAGATTTGTGTCTATCCAACATGAAAAACTACTTCCTATCTCAACCACAGTATGGTGTATTGCTATTTTTTCTTTTTTTTTTTTCATTTTATATGTGTATGTGTTACACAAAGACAAAAATTTTCATGTACTGGAGACTATTTTGATCTTTGGAGTCTTTTCCTGATTATTCTGTCTCTGAAGATAAGGGAGCAAGTGCACAATTTCTACTTCTTTCCTATTTTGCTTTAAAGAGAAAAATTAAAGCTTTCAGTTCAATGCATAGTACTCAGTTGGGTGTTCTGCAGTGACTTTCTTTGCCCTGATGGATCGCTAAATCATCTTTTAAAATGTGGTATTACCAGTCTTCTCACTTTGAATTTTGCAATTCCTTGATAGTTACAAGTAGAAAGAACTCATCTTTTCTTTCACCTGTTTGGCCTTAAGTTCACTAAACTATTACCAGCAGAAGTTTTTCACATTTATCAGGATGTAGATCATCTTCGTAGTTAATCTTTGAACTTCTACAAAGTGCTATGTGATATTAATAATACTAGCAAAACTTGATTTTTGCTGCAGTTGTTAGAATGTGATGCAAAGTTTTTACTAAAATTGATGAAATTTTGTATTAGCTTGCCCCCAGAATTGTGGGAAAGTACCTTGGCTCCTCAGATGAGGAGGGAGGGATAAAGAGAGCTGTAAATTTAATGAGTTCTATACTGATTATTAACAGTAAATTGACCTAACATTGTAGAGGTGTAAATTCAGTTTGCAAAGTAGATAACATCCCTTAAAGAAAGATTCCAAAATATAAATGCATTCAACAATTAGAAACCCTTAACTAGTAAGGGGATTTTCTTCTTTCCAAAAGCTTCCTTGGCTTCTGAGAGGGAAAACAACAAAAGTGATGGCATATAACTTGTCTCTTCTCAACTTGATTGTTGCTTAGTGCAGCTTCTTCAAATGTTACAGCCCTACATGGAGTGACAACAAGCAGTACTGCCTGTAATTGCAGGTAGTTCCTTTCCTATTTCCAAAGAATAGTATTTAGAAGGAAACTAAACAGACCCTTGATACTTAAACTGCTACTACTGTCCAAACCTCTGCATGCAGCATATTGGTTTTGTCTCACTGAAGAGGAAAAAGTGCTGGAGCACTTCAGAGGTGGAAATGCGTGGCTAGAATCAGTAGGCTAATGAGGAACTTCTTTAGCTCCTGTGATACTGAGAGAGTGACCTGTCTACCTCTAGGCTTTCTAGTCAGTAGATATGGAGGATGAAGCACCTTCAGTAAAATCCTGCTTCTGTTTCTGACTGGGAATCTTACACTCTGCATCTGGAAGAGGAAGGCCCCAGAATTCTGTAGAAGCCCCTCTCCCACTACTCATGCACTTGGTCACTTTTAATCTGAATGCAGTTGCTAACCATGTAAGTTTTCTTAATTGAGAACGGGAAGTGTGTTGAGCAAGAATTTCTTTCCCTCTTTCTTCCCAGCGGAGCACGCCTGTGTCTCTAATCCCTGTGCTAACGGTGGGATTTGTCACGAAATTTCATCAGCCTTCAAGTGTCACTGCCCATCGGGGTGGAGTGGACCAACATGTGCCATTGGTGGGTATGCGTTTACTGATGACTGACCTGTTAAGCTGGAAGGGTTGACTCAGCTTCCTTCACAATATCATGCTCTGTGGGTCTGGAATTTGGCAATACTCTTTTACCTTACCTGAGTTTCAACAGCTGTGTGTTGGGAAGCTCTGAAAAGAGTGCAGCTGGCAGTATCTGTTTGATGCAGTTGAGATCTACAGGTTATCAAAAGCATAGCTGGGCTATATCCAAAGAAATGCCCTGTTGCCAAAACTTGTAGGACAGTTTCAGACTCTTTAGACTATGTAAAGCAAACCACAGAATGGCTTCATTTTAAGGAATATAATGCAAATGTGAAAGGTTCTTCCTTTCATAAAGTAGATTTCTCACTTAAACATTTAAGTGTCTGGTTTGGAAGACAGGGAAGTAGTTGAAATGTGATTGGTTTGCATGTTGCCTATGATTTGGAACATAGGGTTTTTTACCCATTTTTCAAGAGGAACAATCCTCAGGGGGGGAAAAAAATAAATTAAAAATGTCTAAACTTGTGTCATGGTCTAGGAACATGACTTTCTGTGACTGTGTTCATTGTTGGCAGATTAACTGCATCTTCTTGCTGTTTGCAGATAGAAAATTTGAGTTACTCTCTCCCCTTCTCAAAGATGTGAGAAAAGCCTAGATAAAAGTTATATTAGAAATGTCAGTCTGTTCCTAAGCTTGTTTGCACATTCTCCCCCTTCATCTCAAAAATTTAAATTAATGAAAAAAGCCCAGTCAAGCCAGGTTTTCAAGTACGTGATGAAAGATGTGCTTTGACTTTCCAGATATCGATGAATGTGCATCCAACCCTTGTGCTCAAGGAGGGACCTGTATTGATGGTGTTAATTCATTTGAGTGTATATGTCCACAACAGTGGATTGGAGCAACATGTCAGCTTGGTAAGTAATTACCTTCTAAAGTTTTGAAGACCACTGGAGATTATTCTTAAATAATGAATGACTGTGTAAGTGTGTTTCTGATGTAACTTTTATTGAAGAAAACATTGAAGATGTGTGTTGCTATTGGTATCTTAGCTCTTCTTTAGTAGATCTTAAAGCTAGACATTTCAAGTGAACCTCTTAACTGTTTAAGCCCCAACTTAAGCTTACTTGTGATAGCTCTTCTAGAACACCCGATACCTTTTCTGCTTCAAAATGCAGCACTGGTGATGGTAGCTCCTTCTTCATGGTGGCAGAACAGTGACTATAAGCTTATAGAGGCAAGGAGGGGATTTGTCCTGACTAACATATTACCTGTTTGAGTTTTGGCAAAGGGAAAAGTAAGATAACATGCATGTGCTACTGTAGATAAGTATGCATTAAAAACCAGTGGTATGTTAATGGTTTTAGTGCCCTAGCAATGTATATTATGAGCTTCTCATGCTTGGATTGCATGGAAACTTTGCTTGGTGCTGTGGTAATCTATTTCTGGGTTTGTTCTTTATTCTCTTATTTCTTCTTTCACAGATGCTAATGAGTGTGAGGGGAAACCCTGTGTTAATGCTTACTCTTGCAAAAATCTCATTGGTGGATATTACTGTGACTGCATTCCAGGATGGACAGGAGTAAATTGTCATATCAGTTAGTATTTCTTTAGTATGTATGTTGACCATGGGATGCTTTACTCTTTAAAAAAGGTTTTATGATGAGTGGTAATACACACACTTGTACAAGAAAAAATACCTGTTATTAGGATTTTTCTAACATGCAACAATGTAAATTGAAAATATATTTGGAGATGTAATCAGTATTAAAATAAGTTGAGGTGTACACTTGCATAACTCTGAATCTCTCCCTACTCACTCATCCATGATTCTGAATAATGCTGTGTACTGATTCAATTTAAAATACTTTTTAGCTAAAATGTTAAATATTAAATTAGCTGATGGCATTTTGTTTTCTATTACACTGTAATAGAGATGTGGAATATGTGATTTTCCATTACATTTTTTTTTTAAATAATCTCTTAAGACATCAGGCATCCTTGCTTTCCATGAAACATCTAGAAAAGTTCTTTTGAAAATCATTTGTTCTCCATTTTTATGCTAAAGCTATACTTTACAACTTAGTCTTCCAGTACCAATTCTAATACCTTCCAAATTTTATCCATAGATATTAATGACTGCCATGGACAATGTCAAAATGGAGGGACTTGTAAGGTAACTCTTGTTTTATTATATGGCATGTTGAAAATTAGTCTTGTTCTGGCTAACTATGAATTCTGTAGTTGGAATTACAGGTTGGTTAAATGAGATTAAACATTAAGTGTTGTCTCTCATGTAGACTTCTGCACCATTTCACAAAATAATTTTGTGGTGCTACTGCTGTTCACAAATCCACAAATTAGAAGTAACTTGAATTATTGTGTGCAAGCTTTATCAATAAACAAACCTTTCTGCTCTTGCTTCCCTCCCTGCCCAAGGATGAAGTAAATGGTTACCATTGCTTATGCCCTCGGGGTTTCACAGGAAAAAACTGTGAGACAGAAACAAATGAGTGTGAAAGCAATCCATGCCAGAACGGAGGCCGCTGCAAAGATCTGGTGAATGGATTCAGTTGCCTGTGTTTACAGGGCTTCTCAGGAGTCTTCTGTGAGGTGAGGGCAGTGATGACATTACTGCAATACTTTTCATGGATTGAATTCTTGAAAGAAACATATGTCTGCATTTAAGTGGGAGTAACCCAAGGCTAAAGCATTACTGAGTAGCGTAGTTGTTACTTGATACTCTGAATAAGCAAATTTGTTGTGCTGTGCTGTCATAGGAGCTGCAACACTTGAATTTACAGCCTGATAAACTAGAGGTTGTTGCACATAGTTGTTGGCATTCTTAAATGTTTTAAGGCTGCAAGTATTCCTTAAGCTTGAAACATTTTTCTTTGCAATTTTCAGGACCTATATTCTTTTGTTACATAATTTAATTACCTTTCAAGTAATCCTACTTCTGTTGGTATGAGTATTAAAGGCAGGGAGGTATGCAAGTATTGTCTCAGAACTTTAAGATCATTTTAGGAACCTGTAGTTTCAGTGCTTAACTAAAGATTCAGACCTGAAATACTGAAGTACTAGTGATAATTCACAAAGTACTTCAAGATGATGATCTCCCTCTTTCTAGGGAGGACATTGCACTTTTCAATATAAAAATTATGTTGCTGTAAGTATTTACTTTCTGGCTTTTGCTGATAGCCAAATTCATGTTAGTGTTAGGGTTCTCAAAGCAGCATCAGCTGGAGGCATTGGGTTAAAATTTCGCTGGCTTTGCTCCAGAATTTTTTTGTGGAGGATATTGGATTGATCTCTCTTAAATGCTGAAGTAATTTTATTCTATATTATTTGCATTGTTAAAGAAACAATGCCCTTCTTTTATCGACAGTTAAAAAGGGTTGCAGATCCGGACCAGTTTAATAAAACTGGTGCAGTACCTAATAGCTCATGTACCATGTCTACATAAGGATCATAGCTTGAGTGCTCTGCTCCTGGTGATTCGTACCATACTGTGTAATTAAAGTTTTAGCAAATATGCTTGAATAATAGGGGGGAGTTGGCTGCTTGCCTTGTGTGTTGCAGGAAATATCTACCAGTGATTCCAGATGCAAAAGCACCAGCTACTGAACTTGCATTGGGAAGGGGAAATTTATACTAATGGAAGGAAACAAATGGAGATATCTGATAGACGAGATCTGAGAATCTTTCTCCGACCTTAGCTATTTTTTTGTATTTTGCAGTGAATGCTCCACATGAGAGCGTGAAATAGCTTGCTGAAAATTTTTCTATTGCAGCTGAAATTATATGTGCTCCTCTGAAATACTTAACATAATTTTTGTTCCTTCTGTTTTGGTTAGCTTTGAATTTTTTCTCCTGTTCAGCTGCAAAACTACTAAAAATAGTGACTAAATCCACTATTGGACTTAGCTCTTTCTCACAAGAGAGATGTTGTTATTAATGAGGAAAGATTCTGTGATGTGACAATATCCCTTTTGAGGCCAGTTCAGGGCATCACCAATTGGTGGTCTTGCATGTCAATCTAAAATGCAGAAGAAGCAGTGTTGCTTTGCTACAGCAATTTGTGTTAAATGTCCGTGTTATGGGCTGTTATGAAAGCTATGTTTTAAATTTTGCTTTTTGAATCAGGTGGTGAGTAGTGTTCAAAATGTACCTACTATTTCTGTGTGTAAATTGGCATGCTCATAGTATTTGTAAGAACAAGGCCCAGACCAGCTTGGTCTAACTGCTTTGAGCAGGAGCTGGGAAGTAGCTGGCCTCTAAAGGTCCCTTCCAAGCTATGTGGTTCTATAATAAAGTCTGTGCTAATTGAGATGGAAAGAGAAGTTGTTCTGAGAGAGCAGGATTATTTTTTTTTTAAGGTTCTATGTATTTTAAGTGTCTTGCAGACACGAAGTTATCAAGTGCATTGGTATTTAACTTGTATTATAGCTCTTAGTATGTGGGTGTGAAGGACAGAGAAGTGACTTAGAATGATCCAGAATAGTCACAGTAAGATGTCTCTTAATGGTTTGTTCTTTGCTAAATTATTGCAAATGTGCTTTTTCAACCTCCTGCAAAGGAATATATTTTTAGCAGTATCAGAAATGCGTTGTATTAGGTTTGACTAACCTGAAGTTTCTCACTGTTGCAGGATGGAATGTGATATATATGATTCATAATCCTTAAAACTTGAGGTTCCTTGTACATTAGCTTCATCTGTGTCTTTGGCAACACAGATAATGCTGCTAATGGGAAGGGAAGTGAAGCAGCTGCTGCTAACCATAGTCTCTCTTTTAGATGGATATTGATTTCTGTGAACCTAACCCTTGCCAGAATGGAGCTAAGTGCTATGATCTGGGAGGAGACTATTATTGTGCCTGCCCTGATGACTATGATGGAAAGAATTGTTCTCATCTCAAGGACCACTGCAAGAACAATTCTTGTAAAGGTACTCGCTGTTTTCAGAAACTTGTCTTAATGTATTAGTGGTATATGAAAAAACAAAACTACTACTTCTGGGAATAGCATAAATCAGAAGCATTTTTATTGTAGTCACTTGGACTTTGTGAAATGAGGTGGTGAGGAGAAATGCTTGTAGTAGACCTTATTTTTAAAGTGGTAGAGTAACTTACAGTTAATGTAACTCTTAAACTGTGGTTAGTCTTAATTTTTTGGCTAATGTTTTCTAAAAACTGACTGATGATCCAGCCTCTTAGTCTGATGATACACTTCTCATTCTTAGTAATAGACAGCTGTACGATAGAAGTCTTCACTAATGCTACCCAAGAAGGAATCCGTTTCATTTCATCTAATGTTTGTGGGCCTCATGGACAGTGTATTAGTCAGCCAGGAGGGAATTTTACTTGTGCCTGTGAAAGAGGTTTTACTGGAATATACTGTCATGAAAGTAAGTAGCCGTATTTTTCTAAATTTATTTTGTTGCTCTAAAACTTCCTTAAAGTTCTTATAAAGCATTACAACATAAAACATTAAGATTATAATAAAGTTGCACAGAACATAGTTTCAGGTGTGCTGCTTGAAATTTAGTTCCTTCTGGTAATGGTTGTCTTTGTAGTGGTGCACACTTCCTCTGTGAAAGAGAACTGGTTTTAGTCCAACTTCAGTGTGAATGTGTCTGCCCACTACCTTTATGTAGAGTCTTTTATAAACAGTCATGGATTTCTCCAATGTGAAGAAAGCACAGACACATTGACAGCATATCTTAAGAGCATGTGTGTTGCTGTTCCAGGTATTTTTTGAATACCTGGATATTTTTGCTAAGTAACAGTAATACTCTGGATTAACGTGTTCTGTGAGAGCATCTAGAAACCTTACCAGGCTTGAAAACAGAGGTTTGAGCTGTTCCTCGGCATGTACAAATGGAATACAACCTTGTGATTCTTTTCCTTTAGACCCAATATAAACTGCTCTAAATCACTCTTTTGGGTAGGTGAAGATGTCCTTGAGCCATAATTGTGAACTTTTTGTCATAGATATCAATGATTGTCTTGGGAAACCTTGCAAGAATGGTGGGACGTGCATCGATGAAGTTGATTCATTTAGATGTTTCTGCTCAAGTGGCTGGGAAGGAGAATTGTGTGATACAAGTGAGTACTGTTGAGCATTGCAGGATCAAATATTATGGCTTTGCTGTAACTGTTAAAAGATGGTTGGTATGTGGTTAATAATAATGGGGTAGTTTCTCTGTTCTGTAATTACAGTCTACCCAGTGTCGTTTGCAAAAGTATTTTCAAGAAGACTTTTGGGTAGCAGCTCTAAAAGGCTCAGTTCTTTTAATAGGACTATAATCTGATTCTTTGGTATACTACAGGATATATCTCAGGAGAAGAGAGTATATTTAGAGAGAGAGATTTCCCCCCCACACCCTGAGAAGAAGCAAAAATGAATATACCCTGTTAGGGGGTCTACTCATTGTATTGCTTTTATTGCTATAACCATGTATGCTACTTAGTAATTATTGTACACAGAATTTTGTGCTTTACCCAATTTACTTACACTGAGTCAAGGCTTCTTTTCAGGACATTGTGCTCCTTACTAGAAAGTTTTCTTTGAAGTTCAAAGTATAACTGTTTGCTGGAAGAATGAAACAACTTTTGTGCTCTCCCTGGAAGTCATACTGAATGATGGTTTTAAACTGTCAGAAAATCTTCCATAAGTCATGTTGCTCTGTATTAAATCAGAGGTTTTTTTCCTTGCTTATATAAAGATAAACCCTTAACAATTATGAACGCTGTCTTCTGAAGTAAGACTCAATTTATTTCCTTTAAAAATAAGTACTTTTTACTTTCTCATGGCCTTGGCTAAGCTAGATCATCTAATCTGAATAACTCTTTTTCTAGATTTCAATGACTGTTCTCCTAACCCATGTCACAATGGTGGCCGATGCATTGATTTGGTAAATGACTTCTATTGTGAGTGTAAGAATGACTGGAAAGGCAAAACGTGCCATTCACGTAAGTGTTCTTTGCTTTGATCTTTATTTTATCCAAAGATTTGTTTTTCTTCTCATGAGACTAAAGTTCCTGAAACTTAAAATAAAACAATTGCAGTGAAATAATAAGCGTATTTTCATTACCTCTTCCAGTTTCCCAGCAACAAAATGAAAAAAATTATTCCTTCATGTAATGAACTAGTGTTGTAAGATAAGTGGAACTATGCATTTCTAGTACTGTTGCTTTTTAATATAAAGTCTCTTTAAAAGTGATTTTGTGATTTAAAAAGTACCTGGTCTTAAAAATTCAGCAAGACCGATGGAAATTAAAGCTATTTAATTGTGATGTGTAGGTGAATACCAATGTGATGCGAATACTTGTAGTAATGGTGGAACATGCTATGATGATGGAGATACATTCCGCTGTTCATGTCCTCCAGAATGGATAGGAAGTACTTGCAACACTGGTAAGTTTTGGGTTGTGTTTGTAAAGATAAAGACAGAAGTCCTAGAGAAGTGTTTAGGTAATACTTAATTGTTTAGTATATATACATACTGTTTTTTGGCTGACTAGTTCAAAGCTGTTACAATTGGCTGGTGATTGAAGTTTAGGACAATTTCTTCCACTCACCTGACGTGATACTGATTTTTAGGAAGCTGTTCTCCCCACACTGCTTACATGGTCTTTTACAGAGCTTCTCCTAAGCAGATGTGGAACACCTGGACTTCTCTGTTGGTCTTCAGGAGACCCTGTGTAAAGGGGTTTTTTGAGGAACTTAGTCCTCCACTTTGCTTGAATAATATGGATAAGTGTTTGATCAAGAGGTGTACCGGAAGGCATTCTCAGGAAAACTGAAATTAAGTGGTTCTTCCCAGGGGATTTGCAGGATGACTGCCTGCTGTAGGGAGCTACTCCTGATCTTTCTGGGGATTGAACGTAGTCTTCGTGGCACATTTTTCTGAATAGGTTTCCATTAGGACCAAAAAGTTGGATGAAGGTAATGTAGTGTAGTTTTTCTACTTAGATAAATTGCAGCATTTGATCAAAATCTGAACTTTAAATACTAGTATTTTATTATGAAGAACACCTCATGACTTAGGTAACTCACTGCCAAAGTAGGAATTTGCAGTATTTCAAGGATGCTTACACAGGTGGGGGAAAAAATAGATCATCTTTTTTTATAAGACGTCATGGTTCAATCAAACAATTGAAGTGGGATGATGGTGAAGGTAGGTGAGAGATTATCATGCAATGTGACTGTTCTTGGAGTTGTTTAACCTTCTTGTAAGTCATTGACTTAAATGCTGTTTGAGATTCTGATACTGATACATGCAGATCATAGATAGTTATTGTTTTCTGTGCTAAAAAGGGACCTTTTCTGTTTTCAAAGCTAAAAACAGCAGCTGTATTCCAAACCCTTGCATGAATGGTGGAACTTGTGTTGGCAGTGGAGATTCCTTTTCTTGCATCTGCAAAGAAGGCTGGGAAGGACGTACATGCACACAGAGTAAGCCTTTTCTCCTTCCTTCCCCTGGGATAATGTTAGAATTGTCTGGCACGGAGCTGTTAACTGAAACAAAGCAAGTTTGCAGAGTTCATGTGCCAAAATACCTGAATCATTCAGGGTGGGAGGTAGGTAAAGATGATGATGCTAGAGTAATGCATGAACAACTTGTGCCCTTTTTTTTTTTCCTGCCCTTGCTTTCTTTTTGTCTAAGGTGTAATGTAGAGGAAGGAGAAAAAAAATCAACTAAATTTGAGTTCTGGTTTTGCACTAAATTTACTGTGAAATTATTGTTGTATTGAAGTATGTACATGAAGTATGAAAGCTGTTTTATAGCTGAGAGTGGTGGTATAAATGCTAACAAGTAATTCAGAGCCATTTATAATGGGAAAGATTTGTTTGAGATCTGACTAGTTGCACACATACGTATGAAGTACCAAAGTAGTAGTAATCCTTTAGAAAGCTTTTAGAGCCTGGTTGAATTATCCACTACCAGTGAACCAATACCCTATTTTATTTCTATTGTGTTGTAGTCATGCTGCCTATCAGTCTGTGGTGTTGATCTACCAAAATGCATTGAAATTGTAAAATTTAGCATTTGTCAGTGTACTTACAAAATTAAGGTATTTCATTGCCCTCTTAGGCCTAACTGAACTTTCTTTGCAAGTGTGGAAGAAAATGTACAATTCTGTATTATTATTTCCTTACCAAATATAGTATCTCTTGAACTGTAATATTATACATTAGAAAATAAATATATCACTAGTTACACTAGTCTGTATTCTTCTGGTTTTTTATAGATACCAATGATTGCAACCCTCATCCATGGTAAGTATGTGAACTCCAGTTCTGTACCTATTATGAAAATAAAAGTGAGCACAGTAGTGTGGATTACTAGTCCAGACTAGAACTAATTCTACCCTAAAATAATTGAAGCCAGTCTCTGTAAAAAACTTAAAACAATTTTTTGCCCTGCCTTGTCTATTCCTTGACAGCAGCAAAGACCACAAAACAACCCTGAGCTGATTGATATATGAACAGATAAAAGTATTTTAGTGTGGTCTTTGTCAGAACTTACTGGTAAACTACTGTGATAAGAAAAGAATCAAACTTGATAACATTTCAAACATCTACAGTTGAGTTTTAGAATAAAAAAGAGAAAACAAAACCTGTTAGTTTATAAGAAATAATTTTAGATAATATCAAAATGTCCTGTTAGATCAAAAACTCTGTATAAATGTGTTTTAAGTAGTAAATTAATTTTTTGGAAGATACAATGGGAGCATTTTAAATAGAAGTTGATGTTTATGGTTGAAGGGGAAAAATACTGATATGTTTATTGAAGCAAACATTCTACCTCTGTCCAGTCTGATGCAGTAACCTGTACTTCATATATGTAAAAAAGCTTGCAAAAAAAGCTCAGGCTTTCTCTATATTCACTCTGTAGTGCTGGTTTATCTTCTTGAGTTCTCTTGATAGAATTCCAATGCATGCATGTGCTTTTGTAGGATGCTGTTTTAAGATGTGACTTAATAAGCAGTACTGTTTATCTAACATTATGCTTTCTCTGTTGATGGGAATAGATCACCTCCATAAACAGCAGCAGAAGGTTTAATTAACAAATCTTTAATTAGAGACAAATGGAACAATGTAGGTGGCTTAAGTTAGACTTGTATTGTGAATTAGTGGGGACTTTTTAATTCTGCCCTGTTGAATAGTGAGAAACTACCATGAACAGGAACAACAAAAATCTGCTTTTGAATGTGCAGCATGAGACCTGTGGGTTTTGCTCATCTTTTGACTAGTGAATCTACCCTCGGAATGCTTGGTGTAATGATAGGTTTATTATTTTTACAGTTACAATGGAGGCATCTGTGTTGATGGTGTGAATTGGTTTCGATGTGAATGTGCCCCTGGCTTTGCTGGTCCTGACTGCAGAATTAGTAAGTACCTGAAAGGTTGCACCGTTGTGACACACAAATCAAAAAGAACACCCTGTGACCCTTTCTGCATTAGGTTACATGAATTCCACATAATGAAGCCGAAGCTACCTCTCCAGTCAGACAAGTACTGAGAACTTTTAAATAATGTCAACTTAAGTTCCATTCTTCATTTCATTAAACGGAACTGAACGAGTTGGCTTAAATTTTAGTCAAAGACTTTGTTGCTGAATTTTGTCAGACATTTCTGAAGGTTCTGGGGTGACAGCTTCATAGAAGCTTATTAAGTTTTAAGTATTTTTCTTGATAAGCAGCTTGGCATTAAGGATGACATATCACTTGGTGTTCCATTTCACATTATAAACTGAAAGCAGGAGTGTAGTGCTGACATGCATAACACAGCAAAGTATGATAAAGGTTTTTAAAAGCTTCAAGACAAAGATGACCTTAAAACTGTTTGTGTGTGGAATAGTTTTTGGTTGGGTTTTTTCTGTTGCTGGTTGTTTTTTATTTATATATATATACACACACAGATTTCTTTAATGAGATATTACTGTTTTGACTTGCATGTGATAGATACCTTATTTTTATTTTATTTCTGCCTCTTTGCAATTTCAGACTTTGAGTCTTCAGTAGCCTCAAGGCTGTTGGGCTTGGTTGTTCACCTCTGTCAGTATGGCGGTTCACTTTCAAGTTGAGATTTCATTCTCATTCTGGCAGATAGTAAATGAGGCAAGACCTCTAGTCAGATGGTGACTGCAGCACTTGTGGTAGCATCAGCTTAGTGATCTCTGGATATAGAAGCAAGGATGGTAGATAGTTGTGTATCTCAATCCAGACACACAGTGAAGATATTGAATTCTTCTTTTCCAGACAAGAAATGTGAGAGGACTATTTGTAGTCAAAGACAAATACTATACCTTTGTAATAGGACTGCAGACTTTTTTTTAGACTGGTATAGATAAAAGGAGTAGCTCTGAGAAAAATCTGTTTTATGAGTGATAACAATGGAAAAGTCATTTTTTCAGTATACAGAGGTGGAGAATCTTAAACCAAAGCTTGAAGAGAGGAAGAAAGAGTAGTTAAAACCTGTAGCAGTTTAGATACTTCTGTATTTACATAAAACTTAATCTTAAATGTCAGCTTAGTTCAGAGAGTGGTTATGGTTGAAAATGAAACAGTTGGTGCTTGTGGCTCTCAACTTTGTCAGTAGGCTAGTGCATGAATTAGTGTTGGTCACCTCCCCAGGAAAACAAATAATGTTGTGCATCTGAATGGACTGTGCTTCCCTACCCTTTCTTCTTTTTAGAGACTTTTGTACTAAATGTTTATGTACTAAATTAATATACTTGTTATTTCAAGGTTGTTAAAAGAAGTAGCGTCAAGTGTCTGTTACAAACTAAGCTATTACTCTTCTTCCTTATGGTGAATTGTATTGCAGTAAAGTCACTTTTTTTTGAGCACTGTTGAGCCAGTTCATTGTTTAGCTCTCGCACTGTGATAACTTCCTGAAAGCATATGCTTTTCTAGGAAGCCTAAATGTCTAAGATTAGTTCCAGAACAGGATGTGGAACTTCAGTTCTATAGCTGAATGTGGAGAGGACATTAGCACCTTCAGCTGTCCAGTACCTCTGCTGTGGGAGATGAGTCAGCATATGACTGCTTCCTTGATCACCAGAACTTCCACTGTGGTGTAATTATGAGAAATGTGTTAGAGGTTACTGCTGAAATGGTAGAACTATTCAATTAGAAGATTAATTCTGAAGCCAAACTGTCCAGTGCTTGCTAAGAAAGCAGGTGTTGCCAGATTACATATCAGTAGATGTTTAATTGTAGTGTTCTGTGTCCTTGCCATTGAGTTTTACCTCCTTTCTATCTAGATATTGATGAATGCCAGTCTTCCCCTTGTGGATATGGTGCCACTTGCATAGATGAAATAAACGGATACCGATGTACTTGTCCCCCTGGAAGGATTGGTCCTAGGTGCCAAGAAGGTATTCCTATATCTGCTGTCAATCTTTATCCATAAACCTGAATGATAAAATGTAGCCAGTATAGATTCTTTTATATAGTAGTCTGATGTGTAAGGGACAGTAGTTAGTAATGTTTTAATTTCAATTTGTATAGCTTCAGTAACTTGAAGAGGTGAAGTGTCTGAGTTTGCTTTTTCTCTTAGTGATTGGAATTGGCAAGCCATGCTGGCTTAAAGGAATGACCTTTCCCCATGGCAGCAGGTGGGATCAAGAATGCAACAGCTGCCACTGTTTAGATGGCCGTATTGACTGCACCAAGGTAGGCGTTTAGACCTATTTTCTTAAACCCTTCTAGCTGAAACAAACTTGCCGTTCTTCATGCACAAGTTAATCTTTGGGTTTCGCCATATAGACTCTTGCAAAGGTCTCCCCAAAACTGCCTTTAAGTAAAATAAAAAAGTAAATAAACACCAGCCAAAGCCAAAGTGTTTAATGACTTCCTGTAAAAATACTTACAGGGTTGTCATTATATTCCTAAGCTATTGTCCTCCTCTTTACCTGCTAGAACAAGCTCTCTAGAAGCAGAAAGGCACTCTTTGCAGAGAAGGAAATATAAATTGGCATGGATTCATGATCCTTGTAAGGATAAATAGACCACTCTGCCAAAGATTTGCAAACACAGTTTTAGAGCTCCTAATTTTTGTGAAACATTGGTTCCGAGGTAAAGGGCATGTAGGAAGAAAAGATTCTTTGGTGGGTAATGATGGCCTTTTTGTCTGGTCATTTAGTAGGTTTATGATCTGACAAATTGCAACCTTTGTATGTTTATTGTGGACTATATCCTGGTGGTTATGACTTAATGAAAATAAAGACTAACCGAAATGCAGATTGAACGAGTTAGTATACGTGCTCCTTTCAACCCTCCTGAGATAGCATTTCTTAGTGGATTTGTAGTATCTGTGTAGCTTTACATCACAGCTGGAGAGATAAGATCAGTGCTGCTTACAAGTTGTAGGGCTAGGTGGGTGGCTCCAGATGAGTGCTAATACACTTACAACACCACCTCACACAGCAGTCTCCCACGTTTCACTGGAAGCACCAGTTTAAAAACCTCTGGATTTTACTAATGTATCCAGCCTTAATCTTACTTTGTTTACTAGGTGTGCACTGTAGGCAAAGAAATAACTAAATCTCACGCTTAGTCATCTAGAAATGCTATTTTAGACCCTTTAAGGTGTTGTGATTTTCAAGTTTAAGATGTCTTCAGAAGATAACAGTACAAGAAGGTAATGAGAATCTCATAAATGGTGGTGTGGTCAATGCATCTTAACCATGTATAGTGTTTGGTTCTTTCATGCATAATACAACAAATATGCTTTCTTGCTAACAGTTGTTCTCTAGGAAATCCATGAATTCCTAAACTAACAGCTGTGTAGTATTACATAGAATCCTAAAGGTTACATCATGAAATGCAGCTGTGTTTGGAAGCTTGCTGCACCTCATTAACTTGAAGGTACCAACATACTGCTACCTTCTGGGACTGTGGTTAAAAGTGATGCTGCTTTTCACCAGCGTGTGTCATCTCTAAATATCTTCAGCGTTCTGTGGCAAGGATCTCATTATAAATATTGAAGAGAAATTAATCCTTGTGGAGGTGTTTCTCTTTCTAGATTATATAAGCCTAGGTGACTACTTAAAAAAATATACTTCCATATAATTCAGTGATGTGTAACAAATCCGTAAACCTCTAAGGAGATAGGACCAGTCAGTGGTGTCTTGGGTAATCTTTGAGCAGGTTTTACTCTTTTGTCCATACAACATGTCCTCGTTTTCTGGAAGAGCAACTCCCATCTGCTACTAGGTCTACAGCAGTATCAAAATAAGGATTTTATTTATTTTTTTGAGTCAGTAGTAGATCATGACCTTCTTATGTGAATTGCTTATTCTTATTTGATGCATAAGTACAATTAACTGTAACAGTACTTTGTTCTTTTTTACTTCTAGGTCTGGTGTGGGAAAAAACCTTGTCTGTTACACAAACACTGGGATAATTCAAATTACCAGTGTCCCATGGGTCAAGAATGCCAGGAGAAGTATATGAAATGTTTTCAGCCACCGTGCACAGACTGGGGAGAATGCAGTGCCACTGAACCTCTGCCTACCAATATCAAGTGTCTGCCTAATTCTGGATACTTGGACAATGACTGTGCTAGAATTACTTTAATTTTTAACGGGGACAAAGTCCCTCAGGTAAGAACAGAATTATTAATGAAGTATGGCAATATATGTAGGGTTGTATTCCATGTTGAGGCATGGAAGATTAATGTTTCTAGTATGACTCCTTCCTATCATAAACTTGCAAGATTTATGATTAGACTTCTCTGTTGCTCTTAATTGTGTTTTTTTCCTAAAGGGCGAGGCAAAATTAGGGTTACTACTGAATATTTTTTCTTTCTTTAAAATCTCAAAGAACTGCTTTCTTACCTTTCAGGGTGGGCTCAGATGTTAGGATACTCATGCAAGCTCAGTTCCTTACCCTTCATTCCAAAACCCTTTTCTTCACTTTTTTGCCCTTTCTTGCTGCTCTTTTCTGCCTTCATCAGGTCTCAGTAACTGTAAAAACTCTGAAGAGGTTTATTTTTATGTACCTTTTATTTTACTCGAGCTAAAGTCATCCAATCTCCCTTGCTTTTAACAGGGCACTACAACTGAAAATATCTGCTCTGAGATCCGGTATTTACCAGCTACTAGGACTGTTTCGAGGGACAGAACTCTGATAATATTATGTGATCTGTCTTATTCCACAGAGAATGCAGTGGAAGTTGCTATTGTAAGTATGAGACTTGTGTTAATATATATAGGAAAATGTTTTCTTACTAACTTAGGCTGGGGAAGAGGTTGTTTATGCCTGTTTCACTTCTATTCAGATACTGCAATCTGTGGCTTAGCCTGACTGCGAAGACACACAGTGATCTCACAATTTCCTGTAATGCTAGACAGCTGAAACTGCAGGTTTAATTAGACAGAAGGCTACCACAACCTTCTCATAAATTACTCTAAAGACTAACTCAGCCCAAATTAATGAACAGGTGTCTACCTATACTGTCAGAAATCTTGGGCTATTGGCCTTCTAAGTAAGGAGATGCAGTTGCAGGTGGCTGGATTGGATCTTGTGAAGGAAGTTTCTGATGTGCATTTGGAATATGGCTGCTTCAGGATGTTGGTTAAATACTTAAGGGCGAAGCAGGTAGTGGAAGAAGGGCAAGTTGAGTAGATGAAAGTTACTGTTGCCCTACTGAGCTAAAGACCTGCTTTAGAGGCATTTACAGCCCAATCACTCAAGGCTTGTGTATTGTGCAGTTTCAAAGAAAGAGTTTATGTTCATAGAAAGGTGTTTATCTGGGGAGAAGCTGGACTGTCTGTGTCTGCTGGTACTGTGAAGAACATTCTGGGCCATGATGTAGGAAGCAAAGTAGTATGGTATAGATAGAGCAGACTCTTCTTAGTCCAAGCTTCTGTCTAGATAATCCACACGTCTATGACTGAGTTCGGCTCAGTAGTGTAAGAAACGTGGAAGTCAGCTGGCTTTTATTTGAGGTATGCTAGATTAACAGGTAGGTGTTTTATCCACTGAGTCTGACACTGCATCTGCAGTTTGGATTGAGCCAGCCATGCTATTACCAGAGTAAAATTTGGGGTACTGTTATTAACTACTGTCAGGTAAATTCAACTTAATGAACTTAATTAAGATGTAGCTGGATTTAAAAACTAGAATTCCATGGTTAGGTGATTGCAATAACTTTTTGGGTTTCCCCTTCACTCCTTTTAGTCTTTTGTCCCCCATCGAGATGAACAAGATAACAGTCTCATACAGAACGCTGCTAATACAATAGTAAACGCCATCACCAAGCGGCAGAACAGCACCGTTATGTTGGCAGTAACTGAAGTCAAAGTAGAGACCATTGTTGTTGGGAATTCATCATCAGGTAAGGTTCCCAATGCATACATTCTCTGCGTGTAAGCATTTTCTGTTCCTCTACTGTCAATCTCTTCTTACCATTCTTCATGTGTTGGGGAAAATGATACTTCGTGGTTTCTTTAACTGCTTTTACTAACGGAATAGAAAGTGGCTTTAAATCAGGATTCTGTGCTTGTGTGTTAGTTTAAACTTAACCTCACTTCCACCTACCCTTGCCACTGTTCTGGCTCTTGAGTTTCCAACCCTGTTGTCCAGTCTAAGCATACCTTTCACAAAGTCAGGAGTTCTTCTCGTGTGCTGATCCAATACTTTCCAATTCTCCTGCATTAACCTTAACCCAACCTCTGCTTTTGATGATGCTGCACTATAGAAACTGACGCTGTGAGGTAATGAAAACATGGAGAGGGAGAAGACAGTGTGATACTAAGTCACTTCTGAAGTGCTTATTTATTTACCGTAACAAGATGTCTATGATCTTCAGTATGTGGCCATGATAATGTAAAACTTTGCACTCTTTTTTAACATGTGCTTCTCACCAATGCACAGCTGGCTTAAAATGTAATTTTGAGGACATTCGTCTTAAAGAGGACGTAGTGTGATTGGAGTGACATTTATCTCTGAATATTGGCTCTCCAAGAGCTATGCCAAAAGAAGCAGTTGAAGACTTTTGCATGCCTGTGTTCTTGCCTGAGGGAGTCAGAGATGGTCTCAGGGAAGATCTCTAGTAGGCTCCAGTTAAATTGTGCCCCAGGCTGGAAATCTTAGAATGATAGAAGACTCTTCTAAATCTTTCCTAGACCTCCTCAACGTAATCATCTGGAAGATCTTTCACCTATAGTCTAAACAATTAGTAAATTGGCTGGTTCCACTTCCTTTGCATTTCACTTCTAGGGAATGCCTTTCATCTCTTGAAGTCTTGGCAGATGTGCTATTTCCTCAGCTCCCTTGAAGGAGCTACCAGCCTTGTTCTTCTCTTGAACAGAAATTGCATAGATGATAAAGAATCGACCTGACATTAAACATACCTCAACTTCTCTTCCTTCTGATGGTGTATGTTAAATGCTAGGGCAAAAGGGATGGTGATTACTTTGCTTCCCACCTCAACATAGTTCAAAGATTCCCTTAAAGTAGATAGACTTTCACTTCTCTTTTGCAGCTAGTGCTAGAGAGGTGTTTCTGGACTCCTTCTCTTAATATGGATGCTCAGTGTTGACCACTGGCTCCTAGTTCATAACTCCACTTAAAAAGAAGTAAACCGTAACCTGGATGCTCATGTTCTTTGGTTTGGTTTGGTGTTACCTCTTAACTGGGTGAGGTAGGTAGAAACCTGTCACAAAATGTGGTGTAAAGCCCTGTGTCTATATTGAGAATCTCATTTCAGTGGGATGCTCAAGTGTCTAGATGATCATTTAGACACTTCATTAGTTTCCTCTAGCTTTAAGAAAAAATATTCTGAATTTGGAATTTGTATACAGACAGTTCTCTGTATGAGAGAACTTCTGTGAAGTAAACTTGGATCCACAGTCACATGACGAAATAGATGTGATAGCAGTGAGAGTGCAAGCTTTGTATTCTGCTGTTGGAGAAGCTGGTTTGAGGAGCTCATTTTTCCTTGGAAGTATTTCCTCTCCCATTTATGGTTTAGTATTAGATTGCTTTTGAAAAATGAAGAGAGAATAGCAGTTACTCCTAAGAGTACAATTCCTACCCAAACTGCAAAAATACCATTTTTAGATCCCTTGAGAAGGTGCTTTAAGATTAGAACGGATGGCTGTGGGGTCAAAGCAGTCGGTTGCTTTTGTATGGCCATTTGCAGTTTGTTCTGTAAGCAGCTGTCTCAGAACTGCAGGAAGGAATTTACATTCGGATCAGAGGTTAGAGTGGTAGGCTGACAGCATTTGTCTGCAGAGCTTTTCTGCATTTCTTTTGTGTCTAGAAAAAGCAAAGCATGTCGTGTTATACTGCCTCTTACCATATGTATGTAGATTCCTGCTTATGAAGAGTAGGACAGAACAACATTTTTCTAGTAGTAAAGCCCTTGAGGAGGGGAAAAAAGGAAAAAAAAAGTCCAAATATACATAAATTTTCAGGAATGGTTTCCTAGAGAAACAATCTGGGTGTGTATGGCTGGGAAAGCACTAGTGGGGTTTGTGACTGTAAATGTGGAGAAAGCAGTTGCCTTAACTCCTTCTCTTTGATTGGGCAGTGAAGGCTTCTCTCTAGTGACAATATTCTGGTGTTTTACTCTGAAGTAGAACTGGAACATCCTAAAGAGTGCATGATTGATTTGGTGGCGTAGCTCTAACCTGAATATTTTTTGAGATAGCTGGTATATAAATGTCTGTGGACTTGATGGGAGAGGACTCTTCTTTCTGATAGTAAACACAGGATGTATTTCTGGTGCAAGTGCCAGTATTTTTAGAGCAACTTAGAGGCATAGTACTTTTTTATCGCCTGCCTCCTACAAAGGTAGGCTTTTTTCCTTAAGAGTCCTTACTTGAGGTTTCCTGGGCTAACTTAGCTTAGGAGCCTGAGAAGGAGATGCTGCTTTTATAACCAGTTTGTCCGTTGAAGGGGAAAAACCTCAAATGTAGCAGTTCCCCCTCATCGTTAAGCAGGGAAAACTCTAACTTGGTGTAAAGAGCCTTTCTAGATGAGTGCATTCAGTTATCACTGTACTGTAATGACATCTTATTTCCTTTCTCCTAAAAAATCTTCCTAGGGCTAACCTGTAGTTACGTATGAATACATCTCTTGCAGATGTCCAGTGCTATATGTCCAGTTCTATTAACTCAAGGCTTCGTCTTTTTTCATTTGCCCTCTAGATTACTTGGTTCCCATTCTTTGTGCGGTATTTAGCATTGTGTGGCTGACTTGTATAATCATCTGCGTGTGGTGGACTCGGAAGAGAAGAAAAGAGAGAGAGAGAAGTCGTCCTCCCAGAGAAGAGGGTGCCAATAACCAGTGGGCGCCTTTAAATCCCATAAGAAATCCTATAGACAGATCTTACAGTAATAAAGACATTCGTTATGAATGCAAAAACTTCATATCTCCTCAAAAAAGAACTTGTGATGCAGTCGAGGAGTATGTAGAGTATGAGGAAGAGGAGGATGAAGAGGAGGAGAGAGATGAGGAAATGGACAAATTCCTCTCTCACAAACTTGCAAAGCCTTTGCCGCCAAAGGCATCTGACACATCAGAGAGCAGTCCAGTAAAGAAATCCCATCAAATAGGCAAAATGGACAACAGATCTGTAAAAAATGTGAACGCGTCAAACTTTGAAGGCAGTAGAGACTAAACCTGTATTTGGAACGTAGGCAGACTGCGCCTGCGCTTACTGGGGAGGGGACAAATTGGCATCTCCACTTTGCATCGAGGACTAAAAGTATCTGGAGTCAAATGTTCATAGTTTCTTTATTTTGCGTAAAAAAATAAAATAAATAAAAATAATAAATAAAATTTATTTTGTTTCTTTAGCCTTGTATAAATTATTCAATGACTGTCAGATGAAAAGAATGAGTAATCTTTGATAGTTGCTATTTTTGTAAAGTTTACTTATAATCCACTCGCTGTGTGGCAGAGGAGAGGTTGTATTTTCAATATGTGTAAAGTTTATTACAAAAGACTGTACACTGTTTACAGAATGTATTTCTTTTTATTACTTGCTCTAATTTAATGGTGGCTTTAAAACCTCCTGGTTGAGGAAATTGTATGAACTTTAAACTGCTTTCTTGACTTTGAATCTCTATTAATGGCAGCTCACTGCACTTGTTACGTTAGTAGCTTCTGTAAGATTTTTCCAAATTTGCCTTACACACTTTGTAATAGGAACAAAAATTATAGAGATCTTTCAACTGTGGTTTAAAAGTGGCCTTTTTATTTCTGTTTAATTACTTTAGAATTGCAGTATTGAAGCATGTGACAAGTGCCTTGAGATTAAACTTTTTCTATAGCAACTGTCAAAGACTGCCATATCAATATAGTAAATTGTGAGAACTCTAGGTTCCCCAACTGACACAGTTTATTTTCTAATAGTGAAAGTGCTTTTTTTGTAAATATGTACATATTAAATGAATCACTCTGTATATTTGATTTAATAACTTAAATATTTTGGTCTTTTTTTTTTACATGTCATTCCTTTTAATTTATGTTGCAGAAAAGGAGGTTCTATGGCAGTTTATAAGACTTTTTTTTTTTGGTATTATGTCCAGATTAGAAAATGATGTTAATACAATCAATGTTAGGAATCTGTTGGTCATTTGTATTTACATAGGAACATAACCACTTATGTGTAAATAAATCCAGAAATGTTTGTTTATCCCCATGTTCAGCCCATCTCAAGAACACTAACGGGTGCATCTACTGTACAGTACCAACGTAGCGAGGCATTGTTTTTTCTTTTGTGAATATGTTAATTACATGTGGTATTACTTTTTTGCGTTTAAATACAGGCCTAATGAAGGGAACAATATTTTCCTCAGTCTTGTTTCTGTTGTGCTTTATTCATCTTTCGCTCTAAAGAAAAAAGGCTGGTAAGCTCAGAAGATGGGAGTACCTCAGTGAAGATGGTTCTTTGTGATGGAAGGCTTTATGCATTGGTTGGGTTTGGTTGGTTTGGGGGGTTTTTTTGGTTTTTTGTTTTGTTTTTTTTAAAGGCTTTATTATTGCTATTACCTGGGCAAACTAAGTTTATTTTAATTACTGAAGAAGCATAACACTACATACAGCTACTTACCCTATCAGTGAGAGAAGCGGATGTTTCAGAGTATAAACTCTGGCCCAAGAACAATGTAAACATGAGTGTTTTGAAACCAGTTATTTTATACAGGAACACAGCATTTGCTTTGCAGGATCTTCTGTTTTAGTACATTTTTTTGACATGTTCTTAAAAAAAAAGAAAAACTTTCAGAAAAGAAACTATTTATTAAAGCATTTTATAATGATGTTTGTTGTAACTTTTTTACTTGTGCTAAATATTCAAAACTTATTTTGATAACCTGATTAGGAGTTAGTTTAGAAAAGGGTACTATCCTTCTCATGTTCCCCAGTATAATCCTGAGTATTTAAACCAAAACAACTTTTTTTTTTTTCCTGCTACTCTTGTAACTTTTTGTACTGTAATGCTGCTGTCTTCCATAATCTAATAAAATGATTCCCTCATTGTGTGTAAGATACTTCAGATTGTGTTTGCTTTCTCACTACATGGAGTTTTGGTGTGATGAGGCTAAAGGAAGGTGAAGAAGGTGAAGTGAAAGTCCTGACTGAATACCGGTGCTTCCTGTAAGCCGAGCTTACAGCCTGCACCCAGTGCTGACACTTCCGGAGCCAATGTTGTCCTCTGCCCACTACTGCCCTGCTAGCAGTGTGTGTAGGTGGTGGTATCCCATGGGTGGTCTCGAGACATGGACACCTTCAGTCCCTAAACAGGGACTCTCCCCGTGCTGCCTCTAAGTACGAGGGCTGTCTTTAGCTGACAGCTACTGACTGTGTGTATGATGTGCTTTTTCTGCCATGGTTCTCTTCCCAGCTGCTGAGCAGAGGCTTCTCTAAGGATTGTTTTGCTTCCCTGTGTGATGAAAGGACTGTTGAACATGCAGGAACTTGAGGTATTCTTGCCAAATTGAGCTGGATTTTTAAGTGATAGCTTTCTCCTCTCTTCTGCAGCCATTCAGATATTTTGTCATGCTCTGATTTCAGTTTAGTAGCTCTGTCTGTTTCTTATAATGACTTGAATGGCTTTTATATAAACACCTTTCTATAGTAAAAGGTGAACTCTTATGTAAGATAATATGGAATATAAACGTTGAATTTTTCCTAGTTGTCAACCTCCAAAGCAGAATTCTAAATCCTTGCAGTTTTATTCTAGTCAGCATGTTACTGTTTTCCTTGGAATATGGGCTTGTCTGTTATCTTGGTCAGAGCTGTTTCCAAGTCAGTTCTCAAAAATCAAATTCTATTGTTATCTTTGATTTCCACTTCTCAAATATCTGTCTCCTGCCCTTGAAGGAAGGCGGGTGGGGGAGGGGAAATCCAAAACAAAGATAAGGAACTGAAATTTTTTTTTTTTCAATGATGACTTTCTAAAATCAACCTCATAGTGCCTTTGGAAAACTTAGTGGCTGCCATTATCCTCAGAAGTAGTGGGAGTAATGCTATAATCATTCGGGACAGTGCCAGGGTGGAAAAATGTCTTTGCAAGATGCGCTGTTCTCAGAGTTTGCAGGATGTGTGAGTACCCGCTGCAGAGAGCAGTTTCTGATACTTGTAATGTACTCAGTGAAGAGATGGCCCCTTGTTGGAGGTTTTACATGAATACAAATAAATGTAGTGGGTGTTGATGCTGTAGGCCAAAGGAGAAATAACAGATTTTTATATACGTAGAGGAGGAGACTGTGGCTGTTCTGTTGTGCAGCAGTGCAGCTGGTGCCCTCCTCATGAAGGTGCTACTTCTGCTGCTTCATACCACTGACATGGCGTGTGGTATACTGGTCATCAGTGCTCTAAACAGAGGGGCAGAGCACCCCTCTGCAGATGATGCTGTGTCCAGGACTTGCTCCCCTGTGGACTCATGAAATGGACATGGACAAATGTCCAACTTGGAAGTGCTCTTTGCCTGCCAAAAACCCAAGAATTATTTTATGCCACCTTCATGTGATGACCAAGGGCAGCTTACGTAGCCTGAGATACGTGCAACAAGAGGAATAAAAGAGGACGATAAAAAGTAAAGTTCATGAGTTGTTTGGTTTAACCTTAATCTGTTTTATGCAGACTTTAATTCTATGCTGCTCTTAAATTGTGTTTTCTCCACTTGCTCCACATTGCCTTATTCCGTAGTTTTGTTTCCTTTTGACTTAGTTTTACATGAAATGTTGAACTCGTACATCTCAACTTCTTGCTGGTGCACATGTGCTAATCATTATGTTACTTCCAGAATCATGTATGTTGCAAGAACTATGTAATGAGGAAAATGAGTAAATGGGGTCTTCCTTGAGATGAGATTTTCCTAGGCAATGAGTAGTTCCAAGTTAATTTTTCTTCTGTGATGCTCTTTTCAAGGTCTGCTGCTAACCTGAAACGCTTGGAGAGGTCAGTTCTTTTGGTCAATTGCCATTGCCTAGTTTGTTCTCCAGCAAACCATGTAATTAGTCCTCCTGAGCTCAAACTATGCTTAGATGGAAAGTTACTTCATATAGTAAAGTGCTGCCCCATACTTTTTCAAGAACAACCTAAAACTTGAAAAGCAGTTTGGTTTACCTCCTTGAAAGCTGCAGGGGATACTAGTTGTAAGGCCAGTTGTGAGGTAGCATGGAATGAACTTGCACAGGAATTTTGGTTGGTTCAATTCATTCACAGGCATAGTACCTGTTTCACTGTTTTTGAGTGCTGAGGGGCTATTGTAGTCCTTGGGATGCGACAGAAAGGATGGGCCTGAAGGAGAGTTCAACTAGCTCGTCCTAAGCATTTAAAACCCCTTCTGTCGATCTAGCTGTGACCTACATGGGATTTATGGTGAGTGATGAAGGTCAAGGTTGACTGTGTTTTCTCCTTCCTCCACAGTGAAGGCGTTTGAGTCCCTTGTAGTAGGAATCTTGCTCTTGCTTTGAAGAAATAACGTGTATCTCAGACTTACTCTGTTTGGTGATGCAAAGCAGTCCCTAACTAGCCGCCTGTCCTAACTTCATCACAGATGGTGGAATAAAGAATGAGCTAATAAAGCAGTAAAAGAACAAAAGGTCCCTTTGGCAATGAGATGGGATGAGCATGGGAAGGATTTAGTCCTTTTTACAGCCCCCATTAATGCACACAGTGTTTCTGTACTGCTATGTGGAACATTTTGCTTCTGCTCTGTGTACAAATGATTTCTTTCAGCATGACAGGGACTTAGTCTAAGTGCAAAAATCTCTCTTCTTCAAACACAGGTTGTTTGCAGAGAATCAGGATGGTTTGCAAAAGGCAAGTTATTTCCCAAAACCTGAGCAACACTATCTTGATTCTTGTAGCCAATAACATGTCCCATAGTTCATGCCTATAACCTGTTCCTACAACTGCGCAGATGGAGCACATCCTTCTTAAAAGGTTTTTTGTGGATACCTTCATGAAAGGACTATGTAAATCAACTAGCTCATGTGAAAAAATGATCAGGTCTTTAGAAACTTAGAGGTGGAACTGTAGTCAGTGTCTTTCCCTGGCAACAAAGCTGCTTCAAATTTTTGTAAACAAGAAAAAAAAAATTAAAAATCATGGGTTCCTTAAAGAGGCACTGTTTAGAAGCTGTTATGCTTTTGCTCACAGTAGTGATACACCATCTGTATTACTCTTACAACCCCAGAGACACAGAGAATGTGTGTGTTTCTGAAAACCAAAGTTTTCTTACTTTTTCAGTGGTGGGTAAGTCAGGAGGTTCACTTTGCAGCTGTAAATGTGACAAACCTGTAAGGATGCAAGACTGTGACTGGTTTCTGGTCTATGGGTTCCCAAGGGACTATCACTTTCAAATGTTCTGTCAAAAAAAACCCCACAAAACCAAACAAATGCAAATCCTTCAGCCCTGTTTGGTGGGGAAAGATGCTTTTAACTTGCAGATCTTTCTCAGCTGCTATCCTATCTTTTCTCTTACCAGTCTGAAGGAGGCTTGGGTTGGAGGGGACTTCTCCCTGCAGCAGATTTGCTGTACCGATAGGCTTCATCTTAAAGACGGCTGAGCGGGGAGCAGTGGAGCAGGTTTGGAAACTGCTGTGGCAACAGCATAGGTAAAGCCCTTTCAAGGCTTGGCCATCTGCCTGAAGGCATAACTCTGGGCATAACTCCACCTATTAATTAACAAAGCTCTACCTGTGGGTGGAAGTTGATTCAGCCAACAGCTGTACTGCTGCAGATCAAAGGTCCATCTAGTCTAGTAGCCTGTGTCCTATAGTGGCCAGGGGAAAATGCTTAGAGAAACTGCAAGCAAGCATCAAATTGCAGCATGAGCCTTTTTCATACCCATCTAGCTGCTGTTGATTGGTGGTTTAGGGGCTTCCTGAACTAGATGTGTTTGATAGACGCCTCTTATCCATGGCATCATCACCTTCCTTCTGTGCTTGAGGCCTCCACAACATCCTGCAGCAAAGAGTTCTACAGCTTCACCATGAATTAAGTAGAAATGTATTTCCTTCCGTTTGCTGTGACTCTGTTCCTTGGTAAGATGATGTGAATACAGCAAGCAGTTGTTCCATCTCCACAACATTTGGGATTTACAATGCTGTCAGCCCTCCCTGGGGCTGAGTCTCAGTATCTTCTGTCTCTACTTGCAGAGATTCTGTTCCATGTCTCTAGGTATTTTTCCCTTACTAGCTCTGTACCCTTTTGAATTATCGTGTACTGCTTTTGAGTTGGGATGGCCACACTGAACAACATCTGATGCATAGGCACACTGCACAGACCAGCATGCTGTTCTCCACTTTGTTCAAATCCTTTTTTGACAGTCTTTGGTGGGCTGGTTACTTTTTGGCCTCCGCTGGCCTTAAGACTAATGAGGAAATGGAGATGGTTGTTTTAGGCCTTGGCTTTGCATGGGCCCCGTTCTTGTTAGAGCAAGAGTACAAAGCTGTCTGAATCCTGCTGCTCTGAGAGCTGGGGTCCCTGGAGAAGCAAATTCTACCCATGACTGTCTGCAATGGGAAGTGGGGAGAGGGGGTGCATGCTGGGTCTGATCCTCTTTGTTCGGTGGGGGGAACATGCCCAGGACTCATGCAGACAAGGCTAGTAGAACAACTAACCCTGCAGCCTCGCCAGAAGGGAGGAGACTGAAGAGGGTGTGGGCAACAGTGAGTGTGGAAGAAAATGGTGTTTTGGAGAACACTACATCGGCAAGATCCAAAGATGAGGGTTAGGTAGGTACCACATTGCATTGGTTCATTCCTCTTTGATTTGTCTGCTACTAAAGAGCTCTGTATCAGCCAACGTTCTTTCTCAAAAGTGGGATGTCCACAGCCCCATGCTTGCCAAGGAGAGGCCAAAATGGCCATGTCTATGCTGCACCACCAGCACTTGTGGTTTGCTGTTACAGGACAGGCAAAGGGAGAGGAGAAGGAAGAAGGGCTAAGTGGTTGGTGGTCGTTGTCCTGTGCCCACACAGGCAGACACACGGCTGCTTAAGCCAGGAGGAGAGTAGACTGGATGGTTTCTCCACACCCCTATCCAGCAAAGAGTGACAACTCCAGTTCAACAGTGGCCTGCCTGTTATTAAAAGCTTGCCCATGTCTAAGAACTGCAGCAGACAGCTCATTGATTAAGGAGCAGAAGAAATACCTTGGCAGGGCTTTTATAGGTCCTGGTACCTGCCAGTGCTGGAAAAAGCAACAGCATAAACTACTCCATTCAGAAATGGCTCAAAAACACAGTTTCGTATATTTAGGAGCTGTATTTTTATATAATGTTATAAGTGTTACATCATTTATAAATAGTGTATGATAGCTCTTGTCAAGAGGGAGGTTGTCCCTCCTTTTATACCCTTGCTGGATGCAGTCCCAGGACTTGACCTCTCTATGGGTTTGAAATTCAGAGACAGTTTATATCTGTTTCTCCTTTTGCCACATGGTTTATCTAGTTCTTCTCTCTTTGGTGGTCCTTTCACTGATGTATGTCTACATGACTGGGCTCTGCTCCAAAATCCTCCATGTGTTGCTCATTAGGTGGTATAAAGGGGTGTGAGAAAGGGCCATTCAGTGCTGAAACCCCCAAGTCAGCCTGTGCAGGAGGCATGCACGCCTGTGCTTGCTCCAGCTGAGGTGACATCCCTGACCAGGCTTGCCTTTCATGGGGCTGAAACTCTCCTGGGCAGGGCTGGGTCCTCCACATGGCACCGTAGGTTCAATCGGTGCAACATTTTCTAATCTCCCTTTCTGAAAAGCAAATGGAAATGGTGAATGTGACCGCTACTCAACAGGAGGCAAAATATGGTATTGCTGGAGTTGAACATTTGGGCAAATTAAAAGGTGAGTGTGGATCAGCTGGGTCTCTTCTCTATTTCTCTCCGACTCCCCCCCCCTCTTTTCTTCTTTAAAAAAAATAAATGACAGAAGAATAAAAAATTCTTAATAAAAAGCTCTGCTCTCTCATGATATCCTTGAGTATGCACCAAGAAGCATCCGTGTGCTGCCTTGGCTTCCTGGACCCCAGTGGACTGCTGCTGGGTGCCTGGATGCAAACTTCAGCCTGGCAAGGGTCCCTGGCATGGGGGCCTGGGGACAGCCCTTGAGTACAGCCCTGAGGTGCCACAGATGTGGTGGGTCAGCAGGGAGGTGTTCTGACAGCCCGCTGACATTGCTTTCAGTGCAGATAAACCAGTGAGGTTATCTCAAGTGCAGCAATATCCTCTAAAAAAGTGAGGAGGAGAACCTACTTTGCACTGTGTCACCATGGATAAAAACCTGTTAATAAGCAGCAGTGGTGGGAGAGGAGACCCAGCACCTTCTACGGGCATCGTGTGGCAGCAGCCTGGGTGTGCAGGACCTGCAGCGAAATGCAGCGGGGGGACTACATGGCCAATATTTTCCAGCCTGAGTGTTTAAATTTTGCTCTATATTTAGTGCCCTAAATGAGTGCTTTGATTTGCAGTGTTTCCAAGCACCTGCTGCTTCCATTGAATCTGGTGGTCTATATGGATCCCAGCAATCCTCAGGGTTAAGCTGCTCTATCTACATGCCTAAATTTGGGTACTTGAGTTGAGAGCTGCGGGTGCTATATTCTGCTTGGGTTTGTGTTTCTCCTGCTGTGGGGTATGGTGCTAAACTGGGGTTTGTGGGCAAAGTGTTTTCAAAACAAGGGCAGCTTTGATTTGCCAGACTCTAGTTCAGCTTATTGGAGTGATTAATTGTTTATCAGAGCAGAAAGCGATTAAAACTTCTGGAAGTAAAAACTGAGTTAGGGTGGACTACTTTTCCCAGCAGCAGATACCTGATGCACACACAGCTCGGCCGCTGCAGTCCACCTCTCTTGCAACGGGCGTGTTTTTGATGGCCTGTCCCCTGCAGACGCAGTGGAAATGCTGAGCTCTAACACTGACTGCAACCATCCCGCTGTCAAAATCTCCAGCTGGCTGCAACAGCTCAGCAGGGCACCGCTGCCAGCCCAGCCAGCACTTGCCTTTTAAGGAGCTCTGGTCTGGAACTGGGCATAAACACTTTTCCCTTTCACATTCCCTTCCAGGGCAGGTAATTTATATACCTAGGTAAGCACTGGCAACCATGTCCGTGTTTCTGTCCCTTTGTAATATCCTGTTGTTGCTTTCCAGAGAAAAATACCAGCAGACATTCAAGGTTACTTCCTTGGCATGCTCTGTGTGTTTTCAGCCTAATTGTATCTGCATTGCTTAGACATTTCCTGATGTGCTGTATGTCCCCAGCTCTTTCATCACAGGCTGAGCATTAACTTGCATGCTTTGCTGCAACAGACTTTTCTTTCCTGACCATGGTCCAGGTATCTTGCAGAGGTTTGCTTCCAGCCACGTTCCCTCCTTTCTGCTACTCCCACTTTCCCAGATGGTTCCTCGAATACTTCTTCACGGTGCTCAACAGATGTTGGATGTTGAGACAAGTCTTTACCCAGAACAAGAAGGAATGTGGCAATGATCAGATGCTTACATGGGTGCTGGAAATGACCCTCAGCTCTCTCACTTCAAGACAAATGACATCTCTCAAAAGTGGATTAAAAAAGAGACTCTCATCAGGGGCTGACTGCTCCAAGGCTGCCTCCAGACGTTGCTCAGCTTCTCTGTAGCACCTGGGCAAGATGGAGAAGCCCTGGGATCCCCTTGTGCTCCTGCTGCACTGACCTGACTCTGCTCCCTTAGCTTATCCAGACCATAAGAACTGAGAGTCCAGGTTTGCTGTTCCTCACTGCTCCAAGTTGCTTTTGCCTTGAAAGTCATTAAGGAGATTAGAGCCCATACAGGTCCCCACTCCCAGGCCTGGGCTTTGGCAGCACAGTCCAGCCCCCAGCACAAATCCTGTATTGCGCCTGATGCTGCAGATGAAAGTTGTTTGTTTACAAGCTTTCCTCAATTAGAACTCATTTGCTACTCACACACTATATTTAATCACTCATGTTTAAATCAGTGCTGCTGATTTAGCAGTGCCTGTTTTGTTTTCTTTCCTAGATACATACCATAATTTCTCCACCTGTTAAAAATCTGTTGCTAATATTTGCTGTCAGGTTTCTTTCTATTTCTTCTTTTTTTTTCCTGCCAGGATAGCCAGCAGCCTACAAGTGTTTATTTAACTATAGCTGTTTATTTCTCATAAATTTCCCTGTCTCCAAATTCATTTGGGATCAGGCAGGAAAAAGCTTAGCAATCAAACTGGATTTTATCAAAATAGACAGCAAGTTTCACTTTGGGCATTTTGGCAGCCTGGCACCTCTTCAGAGCCACTCTTTCAGGGAGACTTTCCAACACACAGTCCCAGAAATATGGAGGGAATAAACTCATGTCCCAGTGTCACTTTGTAGACCACTGTTCTAGTCTGGTGTCAAGGGTTCCAGGTGGTGGGGCTGCAGCAGGAACTCTGCCCCATGGGGCTTCCCTGACCCCCTCCAGCCTCAGGAACTACTCCAAGCAGAGCCACTGCACCCACCCACCGGTACTGAGCTGACCTTTTACCCTTTTTTGTTGCAGGTCAGCTAAGTGGGGAAAAATCTCATTGGATTTTTCTGTTGTGTCTCAAGGTTATTGTTTTTACATCTTTCCTGTCATTTTCTTTCTGTTCTGTTTATTCTTCCTCACTCCTTTTTGTTCATTCATTACAAACTTACCACTAGCTGATGATGTATACATTTTACAGAAAATCTAATCAATCAGATCAGATGTACTCATGGGAGGGTAACTTTTACCTTTCAAGAGAGATTTTGTTGAGATTATGATACTATAAAAATTGTCCTGTGTTTGTCACTTTTTTCAGTTCACCTTTCAATGAATGAAACGTGCGAGAACTTCCTAACTGACTTCCAGTGTAAATGTAGGAAACTCTGGGTAAGCCAGGATGAGAAGACAAACTTCCTTCTCGTACAGGTGAACTGATCCAGCACACTTCCAGGGAAAGAGAGGACACCCAAGAACACCTGCAGCTTTGGGTTTCATCAGTCATTTCTCCCAACTAAACCTATCCTGCCACAGTCTTATTTGTAGAATTTTCCATTTTAATATTTTTCTGTTCATCTACTGAATTTTTATGACATTGACTGTTTGCAGGGGCCAAGATGGGTTTTCCAATGGGCTATGAACAGGGATGCTGCTAGAAATGTTCGCATGTAGGTATCAGACTGGGACATGACATTTCTTTCTTCCATGCCCCTGGACCTTCCCTGCATTTCATGGTTTAGCCAGGGCCAAGTGCTGACCACTGTTTCCCCCTTCCACACTATGAAAGTCAACAGAATCATTCTAGATTTTTGGCAATGTGCATGAACATTTTTTTGTTTATTTGTTTCATAATTTTTAGAACAACTCAAATGACTTTGGTGATGTAGTCAGGAAACATAATCTTGAGTAAGATAGAAACAAGAAAGTTGAGTCCTTGTTGTATCTTCCATGCTATTTCCATCTCCAATGTATTTCCTCTCTCAAATTGCTTCTCTCCAGAGTCACACTCTGCCAGAGATAACTAGGTGGCGGTGAGTGAAGAAAGGAACGGTATTGTCTACAGCTTTGACCCATGAATAGCCCTTGGAAAAACAGCAGCAGAGAGAGATACAAGTTCACATTGATAAAGCAGGTTGCCAAGTGACAGAAGACTTGATCCTATTTCACTGAAGCGAGTGGTGAACTCCCACGGACGTCACTTTTATCCCTGTTCCCAGCCCATCTTGGGTATGGTCTACCACCAGCCTGGACAGAGTGTATGCAGAGTGTGGCTGCGAGGATTTCTGTGTTGGTGGGGCTGACTTTGATGGTTGAGCATCCTGCTGCAGCTGATGGGGCCAGGGTAACATGCACCCAAGAAAATCAAGGTGGGTTAGCTGAGGTTCAGCACCATGCTGATGCTGTGCAATGTCCTTTGTGTTGTTGAAGAAGTAAGCCCACACGTGTACACATATATACAACATATTTATGTATATCAAAGCCTCATTAGCCACCATTTTGTAAGCAAAAGGCCTAGCAGACAGTGTCTGCCGCTACTGGCTGCTCCCCATAGATGAAGACTGTGGCCCTCAGCTCTCTGCTGGTATTGCAACTCACCCTCCGTTCTGGCTCCCTCAGCAAAAGCCACCCTGTCTATGTCAGCCCACACTCTGGTACGCTTCTCAGACAGCACAGCGGGCCAGTGCCATGTGAAGGGTTCACCTCCCCAGCACTCCACCAGACCTGCCGCTGTGCCTTCGCCAGTTGACGGGAGGGGACAAAGCGATTTAAGGCTGTATTGAGAGACACCCGCTTCCCCACTACCCTTTTCTGTCCGCTCAGCTCATGGCATGAGACACTGGGCAACCCTGCAGCACAGTTGCTTACCGCTGTCGCTGAGACCATGCGTCAAAGCCCTGCTTAATGTGGGCCAACAAAGGGAAACCGTTTTATTTCGGTGCCTCCAAGGGGGCTGGATGAATAGATGAACCTCAGCAGCCTAATGGATTTTGGAGTGTGTGTGTAGGGGAAGTGGGACGGGACACAGCAACAATTTGCTGGGAGGCGTGTGGGGAAATGTTGTTGCAGCGATGAGGAGCTGGAGATGGAGTAACAATGGCTCCGGTTTACATTGTGCTGCGCCGGCGCTGTGATCTGCTGCCAAGATCAACCCGGGAGAGAGGAACTTGAAAATAACACGAATAGTGTGGCAAGAGAGATACCCTACAGCATATCCTGCTCCCTCGGACTTGCCTTTGAGTCAGGAGTGAAATATTGGAGCTATTGTGGTGAAGAGAGACTTAAAAATAGAAGGAAAAAGTGCTGCTTTTTTTTTTTTCTCCCGTTCTCCAAGGGGACATTAATTGTTTTTAAGCTGTGCTACTTCTAGTTTGAGTCAAGAAGGAAAACACTTCAAGGCATTGAAAGGGCTAGAAAACATGTCACTCATCAGCTGCAGTGTGAGGGCTGCCCCTTATCGCCATTGCCATAGTGCTGCTGCTGCTCGGGTTACTCTCCCCCATGAGTTTCACACCACTCTCTGTGTTACCCGCCCAGCTCGAGATCCTCTCACAGGAGGCCTGGTTAATACCATGAGCCTCGAAAAAAATAAACTAGTGCCCAAACTCAGCTTTGGGCTTGGGTAGTGTTTGGGTAGTACTCACATGCGTGCTCTGCGGGGGACGGAGAGATAGTACCAGGGGTTTCTGCACAGGAGGTCAAGCTGTTTTCCAGGCAAAAGCTGGAAATTGTCTTGCAAGAGTAGCACCCTGGAACCAGACTGCATTTGGGGAGTTACATAGCTCATGTTTCTTGTGTTTTAACCCATTTCTATTTTTGTTACTGTGAGGATTGGTGGGCTAGGACTCCTGCAGTTGGCTGGTAAGGCTTAGGGGGTCTCTGGGTGTTCAGACAATTGCATTTACATGAGTGTGAGATGAAGCAGACCATCATCACCTCTGATAACAGCAATGTGGATCTGATGTCTCAGAAACAGCATGCCCCTTTGTGTTAGGCTCCTGCCCAGACGTTGCAGGATGCTGCCGACATTGGACCTCTTAGAGGTGCCTTTCTAGGTGCACAAAACCCTCTCTCTCTGCCTCTGAGCTTCCTTGGGAGTGAAAAAGTGGGTCTGGGGCACCAGCACCACTGCTACCCTGGGACAGCTGTGGATGACTTCCAGCCACCATCTAAGGTCACCATCCCAGCCTTGCTGCCACCCTTTGATAAGGGTCTGGTGCCACATGTGAACAGGGCTGCTTCCCTACAAGAAGAATGCTGAGATGGTTTGTATAAATATAGCATGTCATCTATGTCTGAATTTACCAAATTCAGCCCTTTCCCACCAGTAAACTGTGGGAACCAGCTGGGTCGTAGCTTTTATGGCCAGTAGGAATTATTGCTAAATCTGGATTCACCCAGTTCATTGAGCCAACTTGCTCAAGCTCAGTAGCTTGTCTCACTAAAGTCCACATTGCTCTGAAGACACTGGGAGATGGAGTGCCTCTTTCTCTTTGTTCCAGTAACTGGTCACCATCATTGTTCAGTTGTGTGCTTTTCTTCTGTTTCAAATATGCTTGTCCTTAGTTCTCAAACCACCTATGTCTTTGGTAAAAAGATCCAGTAGCATTGAATCTTTTCACCCCTTCTAAAGTATATGTACCAGGCTGTCTCTCAGTCCTCTCTGCTAAAACTAAGAAGGGGCTCAGTTTCTCAAGAGACTGTCTCTATTGTCTGCCCTCCTCCTCTGACCCCATATAGCTGCTGTGCCTCTTATATCCATGAACAATAGCATATATGCCTGTCGTTCAGCATCAGAAACCTGGTCTCTCACAAACGATTTCCAAAACTGAGGATGTTTCACTTTTCCTCAGGCTCTGGAAAGGACCCATGACCAAAGAAGAGGCTTTGGGCTGAAGACCCCTCATGGCTGAGATTCTCCTGGCAGCAGGTCACAGAATCACTCAGGTTGGAAAAGACCCTTGGGATCATCATGTCCAATCATTAGGCCTACTCTACAAGTTCACCCCTAGACCATATCCCCTAATATCACATCTAAGCAATGTTTAAACACATCCAGGGATGGTGACTCAACCACCTCCCTGGGCAGCTTATTCCAATATCTCACCACTCCTTCCATGAAGAATTTTTTCCTAATGTCTAGTCTAAAACTACCTTGTTTCAGCTTTAGCCCATTCCCTCTGGTTCTGTCACTAATTACCTGAGAGAAGAGACCAGCACC
>WUAM01000101.1:1808756-1837811 GCA_024336885.1 Actenoides hombroni | reverse complement strand
CACTGTGAGAGTGACAGAGCCTGGAACAGGCTGCCCAGAGAGGTTGTGGAGTCTCCTTCTCTAGAGACTTTCAAGACTCACCTGGATTTGTTCCTGTGTGGCCTGCCCTGGGGTGATCCTGCTCTGGAAAGGGGGTTGGACTCAATGATCTCCAGAGGTCCCTTTCAACCCCTACCATTCTATGATTCTATGATTCTGTGATATGGGCTAGTCCCCACATCTCTAGAAATGGGCATCTAGAAGCAGCAGTGGCTCAGAGATGACAGTGCAATGTTCATGCAGAACCACTCTGGCTTGTAACCATGGCCTCATCCCTGCTTGGTGAGGGAGCCTGGGCAAGCCCCAGTGTCTGGGCATCTTATTCAGACTCCCTTGGAACAGAGGACTTCTGACTTTATATAGAGAAAACTAAGGAGAGGAAAGAAATACCAGCATCGGTTTGGGGATGGAGGTGAGGGGACCTTGTTTCTGAATTTTTTTATTCGTTGGGCCACGACAGTGAAAACAAAATCAATTTAAAGAAGCCAAAAGGATCTTATTAGCAATATGATCATGAATGCACTGCCTCCACAGGCAGAGGGAAGGGTCTCATCTTCAGTAGTTTCATTAAAATAATGACTTCTATCATATATATGACTCCCTCCCCCCCAGCTCTCACCATAGGTCCTCTCTTTCCCATGCAGGAGACCATGCTGGGATATGCTCCTGATAATCTTCTGCTATCCTGGGGGCCTGGGAGGCAGGAGGGCCATGGAAAGAATCCCAGCATTTCCATCTGTCGAATTCCCGAGCGGCAGAAACCTGACCCCGCACGGAGCGGGTACGCGCTGCATTATTGCTGCTGTGGCAGAGCAAGCAGCCTGTGCTCCTTGTCATGCATTATTAAGTGAGCTCAGGGAGAGGGAAAGACACCAGCGAGAGGGTGAGTGAACCTGAAAAGTGGAAAAGACAAATCTATCCCTGTAATAAAAATAGATAAACAAATAAATCCCACTCTGAGCAGGCTCAGTAGCCAATGCGGCTGCTATTTTCATGGGCAGAGCTGCCCAGATGTGCAACGGAGACATGACAGCCATGCTGATGGTTTGCTGCAATAGCGTGGGATTTTTCCATGATTGTATCAACTTTTTAGAAAGGGAAAGGTGACGATGTGAAAAAATGAGGCAGTAAATGTTAAAGCCTGCAGTGCACTTATTTCTGTCCTAATTAGCTCAGTGCTGAGGGAGTGGGAATACTTTGCCATTGCACGAGCTGCCCCAGAGCCAAACACCACAGATGTGGTGCAATGCCATACAGTGATGTACAGGCTGTGAGCCTGGCCAAGTGCTTCTGGGGTGGCACTGCTGGCACCTGAGGCTGGGGAACACCATGGCTGCTGCAAATCAGCTCAGCTTTGGCTCCCCAGGAAGCACACCCTTTTAGTCCCAAAGCATACTGGGAGAGGTGCAGATGGGTACAGGACTCTTAAGCCACCAGCCAAGACTACCCTGAGACCCACATTTAGCTGTGAAGGTGCATTTCTGCAGCTGTGCTCCTAGTCAAACCGCTGCACCGTAAAACAGCACAGCATGAAATATGGGGGAAGAATGTGGGTGTGGGATTTGTCCTCTGGAACTCCATCACCCATAGAGGTGGAAGGGATTGGATGGGCGAGGGGGAAGGGGGACCCCAGAAGTCACATGCCTCTAACCACTGCCGACCACTGCTGACCACAGCAGCAGCAGGAGTGTTTCAACCAGCAAACAACATTCAGCTCACCTGAGGGGAAGGGCCACCCACCAGTGTAGGTCCTGGATCAGAGATGTAAACTTGACCAGGTATGTGATCTCTTCCCAGGCTTTTCCTGAGCCTGTTTAGAGATGCTTTTATGGATGTTTTTGCCAGTTTTCCAGCACAGTGGCAACTATTCCTTATATGGAAAAAACAATAGCATAGAGGAACTTAATGTGTTTCTAGCTGCTTTTAATGAAATTTAATAACTTTGGCAAGGAAGCAGAATCAGCCCAACTAATTCTTCATGAGCCCAGAGCCTGTAACTTGAAAGCCCGTCTCAAGCAGAGCAAAAATGGCCACTCCTGTTATTTGTAGAAGAGGCAGAATTGCAAAGGGCCAAGTATTGCAAAACCCTGGGCTCTGCAGAAGGTGATTTATAGTTACCTGCAAAGACGTGACTAAGGAGCTCAGGAATCCCAAGCTGAACAACAGTCCATTGATAAGACCCAAGACACTGCAGGCCAAACTCTTGGCTACCCCCCAGCTGACCCCTGGCAGTGTCCTGGGCTCGCCCGAAAGGCAAATGAGTGCAGGTGAGAGGCAGCTGGGAGCACAGGAGGGCACTGCTGCAGCCCAGGGGCTCTGCGCACTGGGGCTGCTTTGCTTTTGTCAGCAGAGGATGGACTAAATTCATCGCTGGAGGCAAGCGGCTTCATCGCTGTCAAGGGACTGAGGGTCAGACCTCTGCTAATAAGGTTGGTTTTTTTCAGGGATGCTTTCTTTCCACTTGTGCTCCTGGAAATGCAGAGGCACACAAATAGAAGAAGACAAATCAATAAGCATTTATGAGCCTTGAAAAAGCTTTCTTGTCGCTCAGGTAAAATCTTAATTGTGCTCTTTATGCTGCTGGGATGATTCATTATGCTGCACTCTCCCCCACAGACAAGCAGAAATAAAAAAAGGAATACTTTCCAAATTCAGGAAGAACACCCTCCCTCCTTCCCTCTATTTGCTCAGCATCAGTATAATTTTCTCCAGACACCTCAACTCATTCTCTCTGAATACGTGCAAACTCCTGCTCACGCCTGGTGTGCTGCAGCACAGCCTGGTGCACAGGCAACTGCTCCGCCTGGCCATGGATACATCCCCCACCAACCGCCCATTTCCCTTTCCCTGTCTGCCAAAACTCTCTTCTGATCCCCTGAGCTCTGCTTTTGCTGTCACCGGACTCAGAGGCAAAACTTCCCCTGGCTCCGGCGGGAGCAGGAGTGCGTTTCGCCCAGCAAATCCATGCGTATCACCGTGTGTTGCTTTCTCTCCCCTTTCTGTTTTGCTTTCGGCCCTATCTGCTTCATCAAAGAAAGGGAGCTGACCGCGGCAGCCATGCGGGTGTTTGCACAAAGGCGGTAATTCAAGCCCCGGCGCGAGCTGTTTTGGCAGCATAGCCCAGGCACCGCTTGTTGTTTCAGCTGACCTCTTCAGAGGCGCCTGCCCCGGCCTCCTCGCTGGCTGCAGGTGGCCCTCACACCAGCCTTCCTCCTTGGGCCATTTTTTTAAAACCCTTTTCTTGTGACTCGCTTGGGGATGAAGCGGCTCGTGTCTTGCTTAGCGGGACACCTGAAGGTCCTCCCATCAGAGAGTTTGCACCCTTTGTCTTATTTTGAAGGCCCTGCAGGGCCAAGAGGTGCTGGGTGAAGGCAGCAAACTGGTAGCAACAGTAAGAGTGAGTGCTGCCAGGATTTGGCTGGTGTGTGTCTTCGCTTGGGCAAGAGAGCCACATGCTGCTCGCCATCCTGCTGCACGTGAGGATGCACCCCTCATGCTCATGGGATCCAGCCATTGATGCCTCCACCATCTCATGCTGAGGACAGGCAGTGCAATTCAGAAGAAATCATGACTTTCTTTCACGTAACCATCCCTTTCGTAGATGAATCCTCACACAAATGAAGGCACCAAAACCCTTCTGCTCATCCTTTGCAATGACCTGAGATGCTGGCCCTTCCTTTGTAGAGATTTTATTCCAAACTTGCTTCCAACATCCAAAGTCTTTGTAGTGAGGTTGCTGGCTCTTGATGGGTTTGGAGAAAGTACAGGGTGAAATTCCCTTTCACTGCACACCTCGGTTTGGTTTCTCCCCACCGCAAGAAATTCCAGGTTGGAGAACAGTCAGATCAAAGAGAGACAATCCCAGCTGAAACATGCACAATTTGCATATTCCATTAAAAAAAATCAAAGGAGAGGGTGTGTAAAATATTTGTGCCCTGGAGCATACAATGTATGCCCCGACAAGATGCTCCGTGTAAGGCTTATACATATTTACTCTGATACCTAACAACAACAACAACAACAAAAGGAAGAAAAAGAAGCTGCTGTAATTTTCACATCCCATTGGATTCTGGCTCATCTGATAGACAGACTATCTCATTGGAAGAAGCACAGATACCCCTAAAAAGTTTGGGCTGACTTTTGGTAAATTGCTTACTTTTGAAGGTCAAACTAAATACATTCCTTGTGCAGTGGGAGGTCCCCCATTGATAGAAATCTTTATTGCTCTGGTTCTGCTGTTTCATTTAACATTTGATAGATCCTAAACACAGAGGGGGTGAATGGAGGACACATGAGCCTTTCTTTGCCAAATTTTAGAATGGCGATGTGGAAAGTGAAAAAGGCAAAGCCAGGTTTGTTTTAGGGTGAGAAAAACACGAATTGTGAATTTAATTCTGCTGCTGACTCTGCTGCCAGCCAGTTGCATGACAGTGACAAGGTCACTGCTCTGTGCCACTGTTTCTCCATCTATAAAAAAAATGTTATTGGTTCCTTTTTGGAGTATTCTGAGATCAACTGGTAGAAAAAGAGCTGCCTGGACTATACACAATTCCTTTTAGCATTAATATTCTTATTGCCTTTTATTACTACTGTGGTGGTTATAAACACTGCCAGGCTGTGTTGTACCACCTGGTGTGTGATCACAAGCCTGCCCTTTTGCAAAAGCAGAGTGATACTATTTGGTTGGGGACATGTGACCTCTGCTGCTCATCCAAAGTCTAATGTCTGTGTTCTTCTTTCTACCTCTCTCTTCCAGCTTCAGAGTCTGCACTGATCTGCACTGCCTTCCAGTGGGAGACAAAAAATGAAAGATCAAATGGTCTGTGATCCATGTAGAGTGGTGGGTCGCAGGGCTGTTCTGCTAACCCCCATCTCTGAAGCATTTCTTCCAGCATCAGGCCTGGTTCACGCTTCGGCAGGCCCCAAGCAATGCAGCAAAGGCTTCAGGGCGGCACGTGGAGAGGAAAGGCAGGGGAAAATGATGGGCACACGCCCAGATGGGAAAACACCACTGGCAAGAGCAAAGCATCTCCTCCTGCCTGTGGCTGCCCCAGCCCTTCCCCTTGGGTGTCCCCTGCAGAGCCAAGGGCTGGAGGAGAAGCTCTGTTCCATTTCCCACAAAGGTTTTCTCATGGGTAAAGTCCTGCTGTGCCAATGCCCCACACTCGCCTGAAAACCTGAGCTTCTCTGTGCCTCACCCCGAAGTCCCACAGCTGTGGTGTCTCACTCCAGATGTCCTCCTGCTCAAAGGGGCCAGGAGCAGCAATTGCACACAGCAATGCCCTAAGAAAGATGATGGCTTCCTCCCATGGAGTTTTCCTGGCTGTTGGCACACTGCAGCAGAGTTCTATTGATTTGCTAAAAGGCAACAGTCAAGTCCCTCATAATTTATTGAAAATCAGCCGGGTGGTTTTTGCTGACTCCCACCCCTTATGTGGCTTGTATTAATAGTGATTGGGTGCCAACAACAAGTCGGTTTTGAGAATATAATCCCTCTCGCAGAGCATCTTCCAAGAAAAAGTAATACGCAGGAAGAATGCACCTCAAGACATCAAGCGCTTTAGCGTTGGTTTGTTTGCTTTTTCCCAACAGCCTGCCTTTAAGGTACATCATTTCTGGCATCAGGTTTCCTCACGTAGAGACCATTTAAGTACTTAAGGTGCTCTCTATGTACTCAGCCAAATGTTTTGCCAAGAAACCTAGAATTTCTTTGCTTTAAAGGCATAAAGTCTTCCAACAGAGTCTTAATTATAGGGTTCAATACACAATGAAACTGCAGCTAAGCCCCTACATGTATGGAATGTAACACCACTTCACTGCGCCTCACCTGAAAGAGAACTTGTAAAAAAGCCACAGATGAGTAATAAAATGGAAGGACCCTAATAAGAAAAGAGTAAAGATTTAAAAAAAAAAACAACAACAACCCTCCACTAAATAATTAGCTTTTTTCTGATTATGCTCCTCCTGATAAAAGACAAAGAACTCTGTCAGGAAGTGACTCCATTTGAGAACCTACTTCCAGAAAATGTGGTTTTAGTGGTCTAGACCATCTGCTCATGGACAGAGGGAGGGTGTGTCTGAACCCATCTGCATTCAAACTGTGCTGACGTTGAAGCCAAAGCTCTCTTGAATCGTGCTCCTGGGCTGGATGTCCCAGGGGAAGCAGCAGGAGCCATGGAGTCCTAAGCCTTGCCTGGGAGTAGGAAGTCCAAAAGCCATCACTTCTGGGACATGTCATTGATGGTATTGAAGATCTGTGTCACTGGTGTCAATGGGAAATTTGTTCAGGTTTCTCTGGGCTTGTGGTCAAGTCCATCTGTTAAGGCTGGTTTTGCACCTGGACAGGAGCTGAGGTGGCTCTGGGGATGTGGCAAACCCAGATGCTCCTTTGGGGCTGCCCTGGTTTTCTCCAGAGCACAGCAAAACTGAGGGCAGCATTCTCAAGGGCCATGCTCGAGTCAGCCCAGACCCTGGAAGCACCGTGCCCACCCAACTCTTGCTCCCCCCACACCATTTCTACTGCTGGGGCTGTACCATGGAGATTTGGTGTGATAAAACAGGGTGGATAAAAGGGACTGCCCAGTTCCGGGGCAGAGGAAGGGGTGTATGGGTTCTCCTTCCCTGGAAGGAGAGGGGAAAGGCTGAGCTGGGACGGTGCGTGGGGTGGAAAGCCCTGGAGAGGCAGGTTTGGTCTCCATGGCCACAGCAGACAGCTTTGCTTTTCCCCTCCTCATGGGTGACGTTCCACATAGCACAATTTGCTGAACAGCAAAGTGAAACTCCCCGCATAAATCCCTGGCATGGTCAGGTCATCTGCTCAGGGACAGAGGCAAGAGGGTAAGAAACAACAAGATGAAGTTATTGCTGCCATTACTTTGAAAGAAACATGTGCTGCGTTTCTTAACAGGGGAAGAAGCCTCATCAAAGCATACCTGAAAGGGGGGAGCATGCTTCACCCAAAGCACATAATCTTCATTTTTTAACCTGTAATTTTTTTTTTCCATTGAAAGATCAAATTAGCTGTTTTAGCTCCATCCCTAATTAAATGTTTTTCTTTTTTCCTTTTTCCAAATGGCAAATTCCTGCAAATTCAAACAGGTTATATCACCTGGCAGAATTAATTTTTAGTCAGGACATGCCTGTCATTCCAAACAAATTAGATATCTGAAGGGGTGGGTTTAGCCACATTTCTGTGCACTACCCAAACCAAACGGTTATGATCCACACGGGGCCAAAACCGATGTTCTTCAGGCGACAGCAACCCCTGTGCATACCAGCACCTCGCTGAATCAAAGAGTAAACACCCATTGTACCAGGGCATGTGCCGCGGTGGGTCTCTGAACTGATGTTTAATGACCTTGTCAGGGAATGTGTGTGCTGTACTCTTGCATTTTTAAGAAAGCATAATGGTGCTTTTGTCTTCTGTTTTTTCCTGTGTGGCAAGTTGCAGCTAGTCTTCAAACTTCGCTTAAAAACTTCACTTATTACTTCTGGACAGTTCTCTTGCCAGTTCTGTGCTTTTATTTATTTATTTATTTTTAACTTTTTTCCCCCTTCAGCTGGGTGTCTCAGCAGATATCGAAATTTCTTTTTTAGTGTTGTAATTGATAGTTTGCAAACCAGTTGTGTGTCTGCATATGTGTATCTGCAGACTCACAGTCTCCAGTTCATTGAACAACCATACAGCAAGAGCATAACTTCTGCCCGAAGACCTAAAATAAACACTAATGCTCTGTCAGAGGGCCCTGGTGTTTGGTGTCCCTTTATTCAGAAGACAAGTTCACTAGGTGGCTGCCTTTTGGCATGTGCCAAAGTCCCACTAAATTAAAGATTCTACAAGCTTTTACAGACACCGAGAACAGTGAAAATGCAGGATTTGTGAGCAAAGGGAAACTTTCCTCCCCACCCAGAGGCTTTCAGGAGAACTTAGGGCACTCTTTGCACATGTTCATCTTGGCATGGGCATGGCTTTGCAAAGCAAGAGTACAGCTCATTAGCCTGTCTTAAATTCCCAGCTACAGAGCTGGAAAGCTGCTGTTTCTGACATCTAAACCTGCAGGGGACGCTTCATTACAGATATGACAACAAATTGTTCTCATACACCCAGAAAGCCAATACAGAAACTTCATGTGAATTTCTTGGGGTCTGTCATTGGGATTGGGAGGTTCCAGAGGATGTTTGGGATTAGGAGGTAATAGGAGCTATTCATCTGGAGCTGATAGAAAGAAGTCAGGGTTCTTGATGACTTTTTCAGTGCAGCTGTGGTTTTTCATAATTCCTTACATTCTTCTTTTCAACCAGCTTTAATTACTGGAGAACAATGTTCATGACACAAGAGTAGTATTCATCTCACAGCATTTTAGACATTTACAATACTGCTGTCTTACCAGAGCTCCCTTCATAGTTGTGTAACACATTCTAGAGAAGGATGGATGTAATTTATTTTGGGCACCTATTATAGCATGAGATAAATCCTGCTTAGAGCCACTAAGTCTAAAGACACAGCAGCAGGCTAGATGGTAACCAGCTAGATGGAGGTACCTGGAGCTAGGGAGATGAATATCACCCTAGATACCATTTAAGACTTGAACAGGTCTACCAGCCAACTGCTTTTGCTGCAAAATTTGTAGGAAAATTAGTCAGGGAGCTGAGGGAATCTAGCTTTAGGCAAGGAACGTTATCATCTTCTGGCAGGAAGGAAAGGCACTGGGAAGTGAACAATTAGGAAAGTGTATGAATATTAAAATCCTAATGGCTCCTGAGGTGCCTGTTAACTCTGCTAATACCTGAATCGAAGACCCACAATGGGCCTTCCTAAAGAAGATGAGTATGAGGAGTAAGGGAGCCTATGATAAGTTGATTTTACTTCATGCCCTATAATGTCTCTTGGGAGCCAGCATCCCCCTGGAAGGCAGCTAAAGCAGGATGATGCAGAGCTCTTAACCTCAGCCATGGAGTATTGTTCTTCCAAAACCACCTGAGAGCACTATCAAGCACTTTGAGGGGGAGTCCTGGAAAAAATCCTTATAGTTTATGAGATTTGGTGCAATGAATTCTCAAAGAGTCAAGCTCAGATGATTTGCCACGAGGCAGACACACTTGGTTTTGCTCCCGCTGTCTGAAGGAAAGCTGTGCAGGAGGCAGGGAGGAACCAGAAAGGTGGGCTGAAGAACCAGTTTCTCTCCTCATTGCTACACCACATGCCACAAATATGGGTATGAAACATAACCAGCTCTCCAGGGTGGATACTGAAAGAAGATATGATGCAGGATGGAAAGATAAAAATGGAAGAGTGGGAGCAAGACCCCAAGAGGGTGATTTACCCAATGACATTGTGGGAAGGGAACAAGCCTCACCTGAGTGCTTCACTCCCAAAGACCCTACTTTTCACTCTGGTTCAGAAGTTGTTGTCTCCATGCATCACATCCCCATGCTGCCCCATACTGAAAACCTCCCAACAGCCTGCCCAGGGGCACCACACCATGCTCCAGGGATGGACACACAGCTGAGACCCAAGATAGCCAGGAGATGTTGCTGTGGGCAGGATGTGTCCCACCCCCCAAGCTGGAATGCAAGTGGTTCAACAGTGCCCGCATCCACCCCCTTGTCTGTTGGTCCCTTCCCAAAACTTCTCATGTGCTCAAGTGCCATCTTCCAGGGGTCATGAAATGTCACACCATGCAGCTTGCACGTGCATGTGAGCACACACTTTCATACCTACCTACAGACAGAGCTGTGTAGGTTTATGAACACAGAAAGCTCTCAAGTCTTTCTGTAATGCTATAGGAGACCATTACATATAATGTCAGAGAACTAAGGCCAGCAGCTCGGGCCCTTCACAAGTGCCCCACATGAAGATAACACATCCTGTCCCAAAGCGCTTACAATTGAAACATAAGAGCAAAGGCAACAGGTGGACACAGACAGACAGGCTGGAGGGAAGCACACGGCAAAAAAAAAAAGAAGCCAAGAAATGCATGCAGTGCTGATGAACCTGCATGTCCCTTTCATTGAGACTTGTTTTGTCCATTTCTCACAAAGTGTTGCATCAAAAAATTCACATGCTCCGTTCTGGGTTGTATAGATAATGCTGGAGACAAAAGTGGATCAGCCATAACCATACACTCTAGTATGGGCAAACACTGGCAACTCGGAAGGGCTTGTGTCCTGTACAGGAGGTCCCAAATTAGATATTTTTTGTTTAAATGACATTTCTGCCCCTACAGCTTTTCTCACCAGCTGTCCTATGGAGGACTATGTTCTATATCCGTTTGTTTACCTACTCTGCTGTAGGAACTGTTCCTATGACAGCTCCTATTAGAGAGAACACCTGCAAGGCTGAAACCCCACTCTCCTTGGTTCAGAAATTGTTCATCTTGACGGGCTGAAGCCTGGATCATTTAAAAAAGGGGACAAGTGAGAGTTCCCAAAGAGCAGTTAGAACTGCATGTGGGGAGTTGTACCTAGAAGACAGCAGATTCACATAACAATTTCCAAAATTCCCTTCTGCCTGTGTGTTATGTGATGGATTTGAAATTAAAGTCTGAAGTTGCCATCCTTTGTTAACTACCTGTCTGATGATAAGTCTCCTGGACCCCTGGGCTTGCTTTAGCAGGCACTATGCAAACATATAGAACAGACATAGCCCTAAGTTTACAGTAACATCACCAGATGGGCTTTTTATTCTATTCTGCTCATTATTTCATTTTTTTATTCTGTTCATCAACAGGAGCTGGTACTTGCAGCTTCACACAGCTCAGAATCAAAGGGCAAGGCAAAATACAGAAAAACAAACTTCCACTCGGACATTCCTTCTTCATTGCTGAAATTAAACTGAAGTTCACCATGAAGTGCAAATTCTGTCCGTGTTAGACACCAAACATCCAAGAGCAGACATTCTAAAAGCAATCAAAGAATGCTGCACCAGCAAGCACTCCAGCAGTGGTGTCTCATGTTGGTGTAACCTTCTTTGGCCAACAGACAAATGCTCATTGACTGTACCAAGGAAGCTGACCTTGACTATGACATCTAGACTGGAAACATTCTGTCTATCCCTTCTCTATCTGGCAGAAGACTGTTCTTGGGCAGTGCTTGCTAGAAGATTGGGCCCAGTGTCTCGCAAGGTTGTTCCTGTCACTTCCCCAAGAGACATCCCCATAATTTCCGAGGGTAGAAAACCAGAAAAATACTTTTTTAATGGGTTAACTTGTTTTATCTTACCTGTTAGTCTTTCCACACAGCAGGATGAAGCATAACTGCTGCAAGTTAGCATACTGCTAGCACATCTCTGGCATGACATGCTGGTATGATATGAGCTTTATCAAGTACAAGTAACAGGAGAATAAACCTGCTGAGGACCTGAGCAACAGTCAGGTAAAAGAGTTCTCCTCCAACACCTTGCTTGCCACGCCCCATGGCTCATGAGTCCCATGTAGGAGTAAGAGGAAAATTAAAGTATCACCTGTTTAAAGTTCTGATTTCTGCCTTTTGTCTCTGTGCTGGTAGGATTGGTGACACAGCCTCTTAGTTTTGTGTCTGCAGCTGAGCAGTCATGCCCAGGGCTGACCTTATGCACTTTGTGCTGGTGGGTGATAGCAGGCTGAAGAATAAATGAAACCTCTTCAAACAAACTCTTCTGTCTTTTAAGCACAAATCCAGGCATGTTATTTAACATTTTGGCTCTCAAAGTGATACAGCTGAGTCTCAGAAGCATGAAACACATTGACAGGGGCTTGTCCCAGAGGCCAGATTTCAAGAATGACCTGAGAGGTCCCTTCAACCCTTCTCCTCCCCACCAGAGTCAGCTTGGGAAAATGAGACTCATGTATTGGAGTCAGAACCACATATCTGGATGCATATGGTGGCCCAGAAAGCTGCTAAAGCAAACACTGGCAGCACTACCCCTTGACTCGCCCTGTAACACAATACAGAGCAGCTCTTAATACTGATGCTTTGCAGTGCTGTCACCCGAGGAACCACTGGACTCTGCTGGTAAACTAATCCTTGAGGTGAGGCTGGGGGGCAAAGGGGAGAGGGGCACACTGAGAAGGGTGATCCCCCTCTCTTTTAAAAATTAAATGCTGTGTTCCACCATTCCGATGTCAGGTAGCACTTTTCTCTGTGAAACGCTCACAAAAGCCAGGAAATTTTAGGTGTGCAAGCTGCCCAGTGCTAAGTGCCACCTGAAGGGGCTTGCCTGGGTTCCTCTGCAGAAGCAGAGAGCAGGCACCATGGAGGACCACACACTCCATGGTCCCAAACGTCTGGGCTCAAAGGGGGCGAATCCCCTCCCAGAGAACCTCAGAGAAGGAGAGACAACGAAAATCGTATCTCCTGCCCATGGACAGTAAGAGCCTGCTCAGACAGCTTAGTATTTCCAATTTCCAGTATTTTATTGGTTCCTACTCCATGAGAGATCCCTCAGGTACGGAACTTTGAAGCCTTTGCAGCAAGTAGCACAGCCCAGGGATGACAGCCAGGGCTCAGATGGGACCAGAGTTGTACATACATCCTGGGTAGCTGCCCCTCTCCAGCCTTTCACAGGCTGCCACCTCACTGGGGTTATATTTAGTGAGGCATCTGCGGTGACAGTCATTTTTCCAGTATTTAGGAAATGCTAGTGCTGTCTTCTGGTTGGCTGCCAGGTGCTACTGGGAAACATGTGTTGGGATTATTTTCAGCGCTCCCACCACCAGAGTGCCCATCAATCATGCCTGTGGGGCTTCTCCAAGTCTGTCTGGACCATGGCAGCCTCACAAAGTCCTCCTGCCTCCCTGGGGGGGGGGGAGAATGAGCACGAGCATGAGGAGGCTCAAGGGAGACATGCAGATCATTTTTTGAAGAAATTCCTGTCACGCCAGGCTTGGCTGAGCCCACCCAGGCCTGCTGCAAGTCCTGGGGAAAGGGGTGACGTTTAAAAGGTGTGGGCCTGGACTGGGGGCACGTTCTGACTTCGTGATGAAGGCTTCCTCTTAAATGTGTCCCAACATTGGAGGAGAAGCCAAGCGAAACGTTCTCCTTCCCCAGTGTGCTGGCTCACAGCGGGGGTTTCAGCAATCAGGGTGTTGCTTCACTTCATATCGGCTTCTCCCAGGAATCAGCTCCGAGTTTGCTTTCTGCAGGGGACTCCTTGCTGTTTAGAAAGCAAAAGGCACTGGGTAATTGCTCATAACTAAGCGAGGCATCAGAGGCCAGCAAAGAGCGGAGGGTTGTATAGGTGTTGCTATTACCAAATTGGCACGCACAATTAAACTCTTCATTTTCTTTTAAATGGGAATTTTTTAATTTTTTTTAATGTACTTTGGCCACAGCAGCATCAAAGAAGCACGGCTCAAACAACTCTTGAACCATGGCTCAAAACTCTTCTGCCGTGTCTTGATGCGCTTTGTCTCAGGTTGCCACAGCCTGTCCCTGGTGGCATTCACAGGTTCCAGACCTGCCTCCACACCTCAGTTCCCACCACTTCCCACTGAGGCTCTTCTTTTGGGCTCTTGCTGCTCAACAATTTTCTCTCTCAGCCTCTCCCCTTCCTCACATCTATGCTTCCCTTCTCTCTCTCTGCTCTCCCCTACACATCTCCTTACTGTGGGCTAACTTCATGCTGAGGTCAGCCTAGGGATGCACCTTGGGGAGCACGGCCTAGCTTGCCTATGGTCTCAGTGCTGCTGGTGAGTCTGTGCAGGCTGGGGTGAGGGGTGAGTGCTGAGTCCCAGACCAGGGCAGTCCATTAGCTGGGGAAGGGCTGCAGTGGCCATGGCTGCCTCACCAGCATTGCCACGTGGGCATTGCCCCATGGGCTCACAGCTTCAAGGCAAACCCCTGGGAGAACGGAATGCAGCCACAAAGGCTTGTTTCGGGAAAATCCATGCCCAGGGAAAAGGAAAGGGATTCCCAGCTGGCTGAAAACAGTAAAGTCCATTCCCCAGCCTGGCATCCCCATCAGGGACCACAACCATGGCCTCAAGCTGCTGAGGTTTCTTTCCCACCAAGACTTTCTTCCTTCCCTGTTGTTTCTCAATAGTCTTAAAACGACATTTTAATCTCCATGCTTTGGTCTGCTGCTCAGTTGGGTTTTTTTTCACTGAAATGTAGACATATATCAAGCTGCTGGTAACCATAAAAATGTCTTGTAAATAATGTCATTAACAGTTACAAAGTGACGGCTGTGAATTAAAAATGATTTACAGAGGAAATCTGGACACTGTTTAGAACAACTGATAAGATACAGAGTTTTGCAATAGGTGTGTGAGGCAGAAAAAGACACAAAATTTCCCAAACACGTTGCTGGTGATGGAGGGATTCATCACTGTCTTGTATCTCTTGTTTCAGCTTCTGCTGTATGTGGGCTTAGAGAAACATCTTTTTATGGATTCGCTTGTAGAAGTGTTTAGGTTTCCCTGATGAGTTGTTGATATGCATTACATATTGTGGCAAAAGCAGATACGGGATGGCTGATTTGGTTGCTGGGAGTGGGGAGTTGCTGTTTGTGCTAAGAAAGATATTAGATATAAACCTCCCGCAGCTGATGCTTTTACGATTCAAGTGGGTTTGTGAAGGTCCCTTTAGCTACATATGGTGTATGCCATTGTCACAAGTCACACACACTGTGCTGCTCCTGGCAGAAATCACTGAACCCAGTTGCTGCCTTTAAAACACTCATGCAAGTCTTGGAGCAGTGCCCACATCACCTTTCCACACCTAACTCTGACTCCCATGTCTCCATTTTACATTGTTCTTGAGGACAAAAGCCACCAGCCACCAGCTCTCCATGAAATACTCCTTCTCTGGCCAGCCTGGCAGAGACACATTGAATAATCAGGGATAGAAAGACCAGTAAAAGGGTAAATTTTCTACCTGTCTGCACAAATATCCATCCCTCAGCTTGCAGGTCAAAGCAGTGGTTCAAAGTAGAAGATACCACACAAAGCAGGATGGGAAGGCATTTGGGGCCATCCAGTCCAGCCCCACAACTGGGTGACCATCACTCAGGTCTCAAGCACTACCTCTCTATGCCCCAGCCATGCAGCACAGGATCACTGTTGTCCTCAACACCCAACACACATTTCCAATAGAAGATCAGAAACCCCAATGTGCCAGAGGAAGCGAGTGGAAACAAGTTGTCACCTCTGTCCTGGGCTCAGACAATAGAAAGGCTTTAATAGGTGGTAACGTCCCTGCTGAGACATATTCTACTGCCAAACCTCAGACTGCCCAAGCCCCTCCCTAGTTATCATTCCCCCTGGGATTTTTGATGAACTGGCAAGAAAACAACTTCTTATCAGTCTCTTGCTGCCCCTCCCCAAATACAGAGTTTTGGTGATAGCCAGGATTCTTCCCAGAGTTTCCAGAAATAGGTGAGAAGGGCTCTGCAGTTCATGTGCGCTCTCACCCAGGGGCTGGCAGCACAGCAACCCCAAATCCCACAGGCTGGCCTTGGTCACCTTAAAGCTGTACATGCAGCACATGGTGAATACGTGGAGTCCACCCTGGACATCTCAGACCTGTTGTGGATAAATGGCGGAGGAGATTTGTATATGCTCAGGAAACTCCACATGTGCTGAAGACATCAGATTTCCTGCACAGTGCTTTCTCCAGGAGCCTGACACATCCATCACTGCTGCTGTACCCTGCCTGCATTGAGCAGTTTCTCTGCCCACACCCATCATGTCTCTCCTGGGCTCCTGCATGTTCTGAGCTAGGACAAACTCACCGCTCTGCCTGAGCTGCAGACCACCAGCAGACTCAGCTGTAGGACCTTTGAATAAAATTGTTAAAAGCCAAGAGATTTATCTTATTCTTGCAATAGGAGCATTTGCTAACCCAAGAAGGATGCTGAGGAGCTAATGCTTTCAAGGTGTGGAAAGCCCAGAAATGCTCCAGTCTGTTAAACTTATCAGCCTTGTCCTTTGAGGATAGGAAAGAATGAATGCAGCTGCTAACTAGCCACCAGGGCTCTGGAGACTGGGGCTTCACCTGGCTTCCCATGAAGGCTGATGGCTGAGACCCACACGATCTTGGGCACTTCATGAGGCTCCTAGATAGGAATTTTGCCTCAGGAAGCCTTGATGCTCTGCAGCAAGAAATCCTGTTCCATTGAGTTTCCCCTTGTCTGGGGAATAGAATATGGCTCTGTGGTGCTTCCATGGGCCTGGGCACTGCCTCTCTGGCCCCACCCAGCACTGTACCACAGTAGTCTCTGCACCCATACCTGCCCTCAGCACCAACTGCAGGAGTCACCCAGGGAAAATCAGCTTCAAGTAAAAGAAACTGTATCTTGAAGATTATTAAAGGGCAACAACCTTTTCTCCCAGAGCAGGAGCTCCCAAGGTTGCACCAGCTCACCCAGAGAGGGCTGCCTGCAGTCAGGGTGTATTGCTGGTGTGTAGTTCATTCACTGGCAAAATCAGTTCCTGGAAACACTCAAGGTGTGTTCAATTTAAGAATGGCATTGTTCCTTCCTGGAATGGGAAGTATTTTTATTTTGTTTTACTTTCAGGTTTTGAACATTTCTCAGAGAAATGTTTGAAGTTGGCATAACATTTCGGAAGTGAGAGTAACTGACTTTCTATTGGAGTAACAGAAACCGAAACGTGAAAATTAAGCAAAATACTTCAGCTTACAGAGACTGCGATGCTGCGGTTAAAGTGTTCAGAGCATCTTCAGATGTCCCTTCTCAGCCAGGCACCCAGGTTACTTGTGCAGTCCTGGGGGAGGAAGGAGGGACACAAGGAGACAAAAGCCTCCAAACTCCCTTCTCTCAGTCTTGGGGAGAGTATTGCCCTTTGCATCATCCCTGTGCAACACGTACTCGGGGCTTGTTAGAGCTTATATTGCCCCTGAGCGGATTTTCACATGTCATTGACAAATCCCTTAACATAAAGTCTATTATCAAAAGTATTCAGCAAAAATATTCAGTATCAAGGAGGAATTTGTCTGTCTTTCTGCCTGTGATCTCTTTTGAATCAGGGCTACTCGGTAAAGGCAAAACCTGTGGAGTTGTGCAGGTTCTCCTACTCAGGAAAATCTCCCCATAGACTTCAGTGGGATTTTCACATGGATAAAAATCCAGAATTTATCCATGATGGTAACAGAGGTGATTCTTGTGTTTAGTTGTCCAGGAAAAGGTGGAATCAAAAACAGGTTTTATCTGTTAAATGTTTTTTATGTGAGATCTACTGAGCCAATTTCAGGAAAAACTTGGTGTGTGTATGTGTGTGTGTATGTTGTGTGTAACCCTGGTGACTGACTGCTCTGGAGCCTATACATACGAAGACTTCAATCAAGATTAGTTAAAATGTAATAAATCTAAGTAGGCAGACACGGTCTGCACTGACTATTAATAGTAGGCATGGGGAACTCAACAACTGCTGGTTGCTCAAAGGGCTTAAATGGATAAAATGAAACAGAAGGTATATGTTTTATTATAGGGTGTCACAGTGTTATCAGATGCGTGGAAATCATCCTTGCAATGCTACTGCACCACTAAATCTTGCATGCAGGCTGAATGAAGAGGATTATTTCCAATATCCTTTTGCTCATGCTGCTGCCACAGATTTTCCATATTTGACTTTGGGAAAAGAAAAAAGTTTGCAAAACGAAGAGTCATGGCAACACAGTGTGCTAGCACCAAATCAAATCATCCATGTGCTGCTCTCGTTGGTACATCATAAGAAGTTACCAAGAGAGCAGAAATGGTTCAAGATCCTTTGCAAGAGCCATTGGTATTTGGCTTTATATTCATTTCAAAGGGAAGAAGTGGATATAGCATTTCATAGTGGACTGGCATAAGCATATAGCACTTAAGAATGTAAGAAAGTCGGCAAATTGGTCCAGTATGCCAGAGAAAAGGTGCATTTAGATCTGTACTTTATTTTAATCTCTGTATACTGTCTGACTACAGTTCGGATACTGCTTCTTAATCCTCATGCACATTTAGACTCTGCTGGGCACTGGGGTCACGAATTGTGTGGCACAAGCACTGCTTCTCAACATACACTTATTCAAGGGCTACCCTAGTGTGCCCAATCTTGGTGATTGTAGGAGGTATCATAATGCTGATATAACCTGTGGGTTGGCTTGAAATATTTTTAAATATACTTCCAGTACGGCTCTCTGTTGGGTATGTATCTGGGAATAGCAGTTTTTCTGCTGATATTACTAGAACTGCTAGAAATGAACAACGGAAAATAAAATATAATTTCCATTACTTTCTCTTGCCCCTTCCAGAAAAATGACCAAATACATTAGAACATTGGAAGTGGGACACGTTTGTTTGACTACAGCTATACCACTTCCAGTAATAACTATTAATGACTACCAAAGCTCCCTATTTTTCTTTCAGCTTCCAAGTTCATTGTACTATGAAGGATGGCAAGGCATAATGCTGATGAGGAATTTCCTTTTTGTTGGTACAACATGGAATTATATCCATCTTGCTCACTTTTTCCATACGAGTCCTGAAGTCTGCTTTCTACTTAATCTTTCAGACTTGAATATAGACCTTGAATCTCTGGTGCAGTGACCCTTTCAAATGGTACAACTCCCTGAAAATCTTCTGCAACCTTAGGAAAACCAAGCAGTGGGAACCAATGGAACAGTGGAAAACCCATAAAGGTTACATTGGAATATGGAGGTTGGTCTTGAAAAGCTATTTGTTCACCTGATGTGCTCTGTTAGGCGTGTTTGCTCACATGACAGAGAACCGGACTTCTAAGGGACTGCTCAAAACCACGGAGGTGTAGGTAAACAACTGAGGCCCATCTGCAGCATGGAGTACCAGTGGTACAGGCACTTCTCTGCACGTATGGCATGTTGCAGAGCAACCTGTAACTGGGGCTGCTCCATTCTCATCTGTCATGGTCCCTCACTTCTTGGAGGGACTTTTCACATAAAGCCTTTGCTGCTCTCCCTACAGCTACAACCACTGTCCAGGCCTGCCTGTTATGCAAGGTCACACAAAGATTAGTGTTTCTCACATCACACAGGAGGCTCAAAAAAATAGTCTATTGGGCTAGAGGTGCATGTACAGAGACTGCCACAAGGTTCTCAGTCCCAAGAGGGAGCCTGAGGCTGGACAGAATGCATTGATACCTGAAACAAGACAGGGGACCTTTTTGGGACACCAAGTGACAGAAATTGACAGTGTTCATGCTCCATAGTGTTTGGGATGGGATCTCCTTTGGGTCACATATGACAACCCTTCCACACAATTTTTACTTATTTTTTCAACTCAAACTTTCTGAAGTAGAGACTGGGCATGCTTTCACCTGTTAGAATAGCTGAAATGGAGGTTATGCATTGCATGCCCTGGCAAGAAGCTGTGGGAAGATGGAAGTATATGGGGCCATGTTCCATGCCACAAGGATAGGGGGATATCAGGAATAAGCAGTTGGTCAAGTTTATCCATATAATCCCTTGCATAAGGGCCAGTACCACCTACACCATGCCACTGTGTCCTGCACTGTCAGGAAACGTGTAATATGATGATCCCAAAAGGGGAAAAAATTGATAGCATCTTCTATAGACTGATGGGGATGTCCTGTAGTGCTTGCAGTGTGTTGGCTGACTGTTTTCTCTCTGGCCATCTGGAACTAGGGAAAGCAGCACACAGCGCGTGTGAAGGCAGATGATAACAGCTGAAGCTGGAAAAGAGAAAGAGGAAGCTGTTTGTGCTGCCAGAATCTATTCTTCTAGATACAGGGGGTTCAATTATGTAGCAAAAAAAATCAGAGATTGGAAAAAAATAGAAACGAGACCCAAAATGATGAAGATAGACCTATGAGAAATACTGAGTTTTGTGTTAAAACCCATAAATCTATCATTTAAAATGCTTGAAATGACAATTTTCTTCTGTATTTTTCTCCTTTTACTCTTCATTCCAAGTCCCTTTGTTCCTCACTTGTCACTCAATGTCACATAGATTTTACGATATCTGAGGCTGCATTTTCTTTTCAGCTTTCTTACAATCATCTGTTTGCCCATGTCTCATTTCTCTCCTAGTCACTCTGGGTGCAAATCATCAGATGCAATTTTAGCCATTTGAGAGTTAGTTACTTACTTGAGCTGGTCTTCTGGGCTCATTTTACAGTGGGCAGAGAGAGACCCAGCTGGCAGTTTATCCCACGCTCTCTAGGAAGGGGCAAAAGGCTTAGCTTAGCTTTCACTAGACATCTAACTCCAAGACAGTGAAGAAAGCGGGTGACAAGTCCTGTCATCTGTGACTTTCCAATAACTGCATAGTACTGGACTTAAAAGGACAAAAGGAAGAATAAAACAAAGACAAGTTATATTCTGAAAGGAAAAAAAAAAAATAAAAAAAATTCTCCATTAGTCAGAAAATTAATTTATTTTTTTTTTAGAAATGTCATATTTAGGAAAGAAACCCAAACTTTTCACAGAAATTCCAGGGCAGAAAGGGTTTGTTAAGCAAAACAAAACCACCCCAAACCAAACTAATCAGATTTAGTAAAATTATAGACATTATTTTTCTAAAACTCTGCAGGGTGTAGCCAGATACTTTGTGAAAGGAAAGAGAATGTTTTAAGCAAGATCAGCCTCTAAGCAGTTAGGAGCTGATTTGTCACAGACCACAGAGTGGCCGTGTTCTGTAATGTGACAGATACACCATCACGGGCTGCACTGCTGCAACACCAGGGGAACCCAACACAGGGATCAGAAACATATTTTATCTATCAGACTGGTGCATTTGCTGTAAAAACCAATAAAGACAAAGCAGATTTTAAATTTCTCAGAAAATTGTCTGAAACTCAAAGAAAATTCCAGTATTTTTTTTTCAAAGAAAAGCAAATCTGTGTAACTTCATGTGATATCTAAGTGTCTCTGCTTTCATTCCCCTGTCAGTCCCACACCATCACTTGACATCTCTTCATTTCTCATTGTCTCAATTAAAATATAAAATGTAATTTTCCTTCCTGAAATTCTTAATTCCCTTTTTCCAACATCCTATTAAACGCCTACCTCTTCACACATGCATAAATTACTTAATAAAGTTGAAAAAGAAAAAAAAAAAAAGAACAAGGGAACATTAAAAAAAAACAAACAACCAAATAATTCACACATGATGGTTAATGAATACGTGCCACTAACAACATGTGCATTTTGATGCCATGGGAAAGTTCTGCTACTTAAATCCTGCCCTGTCATTGTGCCTCTTCCAAGGGCCCAGTTTTGTCACCTCACTTCCATCACCTCGTTCCATCAGCCCCAACACCATACACAGATACTGGCGTGTGCCATTACAGTGCTTGGTGCACCCTGCTGCAGGGCGCTGCTGTGGCCAGGAGAGGTGGTCTGTAGGTGGTTTGATAAGGGTGTTCAAGACAGGGTTTGAGGCCACACACCTTTCTGCTTTGTCCTGAGCAGATCTGATCTGCAATAATCCTCAAAATGTGGAGACGTGTCCCCTGGCGTGGTTCTCTGCATAACGTCACCTTGCAGATACTGGCTCACCAGCTGAGCCCCAGCCTTAGTGTGCAATTGCACTCGATGGGAGTAACCTTCTTTCTTCTCATTTTAATAGTAATTTATTCAATTGGAAATTACCCCAGCTGGAAAAAAATCGGTATATCCCTAGCTTATAGGGGCATATAAATGCATGGCCCCTTCTGCAAACAGAGGTTTCATTTACTTCCCAATTGTTCTCAATTGCTGTGAACTGTGGTGATATTAACTGCACCAGTGTCCTGTATAATCATGGCTGAGGTCAGGCTGTAATATTTGCAAGCTCCTGTCCAACAAATAAGCCCTTTGTCAGTGAATTTGATGGTAAGGCTGTCAAAATGAAGTACTTTTTTCTTCTAAAAGCACTATCCTTGTGATGTAGCTGGATCACCATTATTCCAGGCTTGTTGCCCCTTGTGTACGTTAACTGAAATGTGGAGACAGAGCCTGTGAAAAGTGGAATTGTGCAGCTGGGGAAGCAGAGGCACAGAATGGCAGTGTGGCCAAAGCCAATGGGGATTTTTCCCTGTGGCTGCGCTGCTCTGACATCAGGGTTTGCCAGAATTGTCAGTCAGACAGCAATTATGACTCCTTTGCCATGCTTTCATGATCCTTTCTCCCACACAGAATTTCTGTTGGCACTGATGCCAGAGTTCAGGATGGCGTGCTGGTGACCAGCAGATCCAGTTTGGAGAAGCACGTTGGATTCTCCATGACTTTCTTAGTATTCTCAGCTTCCTCCAGACACTTTCTCCTTCCTGCTATCTACCCTCAGGTCTTTTTCCTCACCTCCAAGCTGGTGAATTAATGTCTTTCTGTCTACAAGGGCCTTTGTTCTACATTCACTGGCATTCATAAACATGTGAAGGCAACTATAAAAGTGCAAAAGAATGAATATATGTAAATGTATTCTGTGATCATAAAACCAGAAAAGGGAGAAAAGAAAGCAGTGATTTTATCTCTGTAGAAAGAATAATTCAAGAAACATTACCAAACATAGCTACAGGACATTGCCAGTGACTATTTCAGGTCTTAATCTCCATATCGACCTGCTCATAAATGAGGTATTTTTTCAATTTATGGACTTCCCAAGCTGTAAAATAGTTTGCAACGTCGGCGATTCCAGTCTCATTCATTTGTACCAATGTGGTCTTATTTTTCAAATAAAAAGCACGCTGCTACACATTTTGCCTACAGCTGGAATAACATGCAAGTTGTTAGCTGTTAAATTCACCCAGGGGGAGCAGTTTAAGGTAAAGCAGCATTAGCCTGAAGCACATGTCACAGCATGACAGAACCCCTTGAAAATGAAAATAAAAAATGCAAATCTGTCCTTCTTGTCGTCTGTTATATCGTGTCACCCGTTGAGCCTAGTCTCTAGGCTTTAAACATTAAGAGAACAGCCCTCTTTGATTTTTTTACTCCCAGGTTGGTTCTTTAGCTCAGTGCACAGATATTAGTCTGTCAAATAACTCCTGTGTAATTTGAACTACACTACAAGATTAATCCCTTCTTATTTTTTTAGAGGACAACCTGATGGAAAGAGCTGCAGTTAGCAGGTGGGCTTGTGGCAAAGAAAAGAGAGCAAGGATCAATTATAGCCTTGAACGTGGCTGCTCAACGATGTATCAGATAACCACCAATTCCCTTAAAATCTGTCACTATCCAGCAGTTGCTATGCAAGGGTGAGCGTGAGGCTGCTTAGTTCATGTTCGTAATCAGGCCAGGTGGGTGATGCCTTTTAAGGAGAAGCAGCAGGAGGAATGCACTGGGACCCAGGATGAATAGCCCTGCCAGTGTCGCCAGCATAAAATGCACCTGATGGCCGGGGAGCTCTAGTTTTGTCTGCAAAGGGTTTTTGCAGGGGGATCACAGAGAAGCAGAGCCCCGTCAATCAGGTTGTGACAGTGCTGAGCAAGGTGGCGATGGCCTGCAACGGGCTGTACTTTTCTCTTTTAAACTTGCCTTTACACACTGGCCCGGGTCAAAGCTTTCATGTCGTGGATATTTGGGGGACAAGGAATGGATTTGATCTAGGAAGCACTTGCTTTCTCCTGGACTCAGTCCCCTTCTGAATAGCCCTGGGTTTTTCAGTGTACTGTATGGTTCCACGCAGTTCTAAGAAGCAGAAGTGATTTTTCTCCTCCTGCTGGCACAGTTGCGCAGACATCCTCACTTCAATGCAGCCCTTTGGGGAGGGCACAAAAGCTGATGGCTGGTTTAATTGGTCAGACAAGATTATCCAGGCAAATGCTTAAAATTGCTCTCTTATCTGTGGGGATACATGCAAAGCTCTTTGATGAGAGAAAGAACATGCTGGTTCCTCATCTCACCTCTTCAAATGATGCCCTGAACCTGGTTGAACATCTGGCTGATCCATCTGACACACTTATGTGATCAGATCTTCACGTTCTCCAAGACAAACCAAACTCACTGGTTTATACCACCTCCCGCTATTTCACTTGACAGCAGTTTTACCTGTATTGATGAAACAGCTAATGGAAAAGAGACCAGAGAGCATGAGCTAGAGACTCACCAACATTATCAGGTATGGAAATAGCTCTTAGACTCAAAAACCTCACAGATCAGCTGTGCATGCAGAGTCTTTGCAACACATCTCTGCCTCATCTAAATTCTTGCAATGTGAATTTGCCAGGGTTGCCCAAGATTTTTCACTGGGCTATCAAAAAATGTTGATGAGAAGTCAAAGCAGTGCAAGGATGGGTTGGGCTTGGAGGTAAGGAGACACATCCTCAGCAATACCAGCTCTCTGCATGGTTCAGGAGCACCAAACCTGGTGTGACTGTACTAGCTGGACCTCTTCTGTGGTACTGCAGACACAGATGATCCTGTAGAAAAATACCGAGAAAGCAACAGGTAATTGAATGAATGAAATTGAGCAACAGGTGTAGGAAGGAAGGGGCAGTGGGACAGATCTCCTACAAGGTGACCCCAGATGAAGCTGTCTCCACAGCTGGGTGCTTTTCAAGTGCACTGCAGACCAAATCTGATTCATAGCTTTTCTTCAGCAAACCTCTTTAAACCATAAAACAAGACCATAAAGAAGAGAAAATTTTGCTCAGGGCTCGGTAGAGAACCAAGGTGGAGTAAACACAACAAAATAAATACATATTTTAATGTCAAGAGAGCAGTAAATTCTTAGGTGTTAAGAAAGGAAGCTGTATTTCCAGAAGTGGCTCCAAAGGTTGAAATAATGGGAACTCAGGGGCTTGTGGTTGCCACTATATAATGGGACAGCTGAAGCCAAGGCCTGCTCCCAGCTGTCCTCTTCATGTTCCCCGTCTGAGAGAGGCGCCTCTGCAGCAGAGGCTAAGCAGGACGTCTGTCTGTCTCAGCCACTGCACTTTTAACTCCATATGAGTCAAGACCCTTAGGTTTCTCCTTTTGAAGATGGAGTGTAGGTCCTTACATCTCTTAGTTGTGTATAAAAATACTTAACCAAGAACCAGACATGGAGTTACAGGGCAGTGACTCACAATCGTCTGTTATTTACTAAATATTTTTATGGCATACTAAGCACTTACTATGTTCTTTAGTGCCTTCCAAGGGGAATTGTTGCAAACATATTTTGAGAGATGGTGTCTGTCCCAGAGCACTTAGAGTCTGGACAGACAAGACAGACAAAGTGTGGAAGGATAAATAGTGGGGCAGATAAGAGATTTGCCCAAGATCATAGCATTAAAACTGGGACTAGCTCTCCTGATGCCCTGTTCCCTGTCTGATACTTTGTCCACTCAGTTCTGGTGCTCTGTTATTCCTGGCAATGGAAAAAGTTAGCTAAAAATATGACAGAATATAATATCACGGATGAACAATGGGGACTTTTACCTGATGCTTATTTACAGGAGTAGTTATTACAGTGGAGCTATTCTTCAGGACTCCCTGCTCCATGGAAATAGGTTGTTTGTCTTTGGTACCATTTTTATTTCTTCCCTTCTGCCACTGAGATATGGTAGTTTACCTGCACGAGATAGGACATTCATTGCAACAATGCTTGATGTAGATCCTGTTGCTGACCCATAGGAGTGATATATCCATGGTATTCCATCTCATCTGTAGTAGAGCAATGGCTGGTGACACAGGGCTGTGTTCTAACAGCTGAGCAGGGGATGAAGAGCGAGTTCCCTGGCTGCTCTCCCCAGCCACCAGATTTGCAAACCTATCCTTAGTTCAGCCTATGTTTTGGGGCAATCACTCATGCTGTCCTGTGAACTCAGGGTGCTCCACACGCCTGTCGTGTCTCTGTCCCTGCTCTCGTGTTGCAGAGGTGTCATGCGGATGCTTTCCATTTTACTTGGAGGTGAGGGCAACGTGTGCTCAGAGCACCATGAGACCTGCGGACAGAAAGGGAAGTGGAGGGGATTGCATCTGCTGCTTGGAAACCTCAGAAGAGCACTGGAAAAGCCAGAGTGAAAAAATGTTAACACCTGCCTCCGAGAGCTCTCTGCTTTATCTATAATTGGAATATTTGCCCTTGAAGCAGCTCAGCTATGCCCCTGAGCAGGAAGAGCAGTGAGAATATCTGAGGGCACTGTAAGAGACAGCAGGCTCCAGCAAACAAAAATGTGTGTATTTTAGGCTTTTGTGGTTCCTGTGACATCTTGCTGGATGCTGGAAAGGTAGTCAAGTTTTAAGAATAGAAAAGATTACGGCTACAAAATGAGAAACAGGTCAAGCCCTTTGCAAACTGCCTGCAATATAATAACTTCTATTCCTACAGACAGCAAAGAGAGGAGGCACTGAGGGCTCACAGAGATATTCTAGCCACATGAACATGCTTCCTATGGCATTTACTCCTGATTTTCTAAACCCACAAATTAGTGTGGATGGGGAGAGAGGAGGGGAGTTTCTTGTCGGAAAGCTGGAAGAGGAGCACCTTTGCCTGGCAGTGATGTGCAACCAGCTCTTGTATTTGGGACTACTTTAAATGTATTTGCTGTGGACACAAGTATTTGTGTGTGCAGCAGTCTTTGAGTTTAAGCTGGGGGGTAAGACAGCCATGAAACTTCAGTAGAGCTGCTTCAGGCTGCAGCGATCATGGGCAGGGGAGGGGTCTCTCCCAGGGGACTGGAGACACAGTGTATAAGGGTATGGTCTCTGCCTGGGTAGCAGGCAGGTTTGGTTGAAAAGAAGAGGCAGATCTTGAGGCTTTTCTAAACCAAGGGGAGATGAGCTGAATCCTTCTGGTCAGTGCAGCACTGGGGGTTGGATAAGCAAAAAAGGCAATTCCCTCAAATGCTTTGCCCTCCACAACAACAGCCTGGAACTGCAACACTGAAAGTCGGCTGTCTCTCAAGTGAAAAATGGCAATGATGGCCCTTGGTGCAGACCCAAATAGGTGTGTGAGCGTCTGAGAAAAAACACATTTACAGAAACAGGGCTAAACTTATGATAGCTGTTCAGCCGCACTCTGGGTGAGGCTGGGACTTGAGGTGAAGGCCTCTCTGTCTCTGGGAGATGCTCTCCTTCCCGAGACAGTATGAGCAGCAGCAACATGAGCAGCAGGAGCGGGCACAAGCGAATCTCTCTCGGCTCGCACCCCTTGGTGGCGAGAAACCATCCGAGCCAATCTCCCTGCCGCTGCCGCCAGCCGCGTGCCAGCGAGCCTGCCCGGCCTTGCAGCCGTTTTATCATTTTAATTAAGCTCTGCAAACCCGGAGCTGTTCGGACAGGATTTATGCCTCTGGTATTCACTCTTGGCTCCACTGGGGACACGCTCTCCACGGCTTTCGGGTGCCAGGGAGGGGCCCTGCACACTGCGGTGCTGGTGGGGCATTGGCGCATGCCTGGAAGCTCTGCCGATGTGCCGGTGCCTGATTCCTCTGGGGTTACTCAGCCGGCTGATGCGCACAGGGCAGGAGAAATCAGCCCCCTCGGGGCACAGGTTTGGCTGCTCTGAGTGAAGTCCAAGCGATGTTGGTAGCGATCCCACATACTGGTGTGGGATGACGTGATGGCTGAGGGATGGCCACTGGGTCCCTCGGTGAGGCAGGAGCCTGGGGTGCCTCTGCTTGGGTCACTGCAGTGCCTGAGTTCTGCCCCGGGTATACACCAAACTGGGTGAAAAGTTGGGCTTTTGTAAATGGGCACAGCACCACGTGAAGCTGTTAAATGTCCCTCTCCAACAAGATGTGGGGGTTGAATGTGGGGTTGCTTTGGTCCATCAGGGTGTGATGTTGTAGCACTTCCCATGGGGTTTCCTATCCTGGATCTCTGGCACCCAGTGAGCCCCAGCACAGCAGGAAGGCAGCATGCCCAGACCTGGCATGCCAGGACACCTTTCTAGCTTCTTCTGTGAGGGCCATACCTTCCCTCCCGTGACGGCCTCATGCCTCCCGCCCACTCTGTCTCAAGTTCTTCCTGCACACACCAGTAATGGTGCCAAACAGAAGGTGCAATCCCCCAGGGCATCCAAAAAGGTTCATGGTACATCCCCGAGGAGGCTTGGAGATATGCACACAAGGGCAGCCTTCTTGGTGGACATTTTGGCAGGCTGCAGCTCCAAGCTGGCTCTCCTTCATCCCAAGATGACATGGAGTCACCTTGTTAATTCCAGAGCAGCCATGGCACTTCAGCATGGCCTCTGGGTTTGAATGGAAAGGGATCCTGCTCTATGTTACAACTTTCAGCAGCTCCTCAGGAGCATATTTCTTTCTACAGGTGAAAGGATAAGGATTTTGCCTTGATTCTGTTTTCTAAATCAAAATATCTCAGTGCAAGCATTTTAGATCTAATAGCCTGAATAAACTTTGATTTCATGTGGTCACAAAAAGTGACGTCTTATGAACATCCATAAACACTTCAGGCATTAATCACATGTGCAATTTTTCCCTTGCTTCTTTCTAAAGGAAACTGGTGATGGGTTACAGTGATGTGACAAGGGGAAAGGCATGCCTAGGGGATGGGTGCCAGGGCAAAAGGACCAAACTCTTACCACACACATGCATAAGAAAATTCAGAGTAGCATTTCTAGCTGAAGTTAGTGGAGCTTCTCCAGCTCTGTGGCGCTCTGAGATCACACTTTAGCCTAACACATCTCCAAGCAGCCTCAAAAGCAATCCCGCAGTGCACCTTGGAACTGGGAAACGATCACGCATGTCAAGTTGCCTTCTTCCCTCCGGTGCCATCTTCATCCCCGTGCAGCTGCAGGTCTGTTTAGCCTCTCAGGGTATCCAAGATATTTTGTCTGATTTTTATTACTGATGAAAGAATTTATATTGTACTTAATGTGGTGATTTGGATTTTTTTTTTTTTTTTTCCCCCTTCTAGGGAATGACTTCAAACTTTTATTGTTGTTGCTTTAAAAGTTAAAAGTTTCTTTCCCATTGTGTTTCCTCCCTTCCTCAAAAGAAATGTCATGTACAGGACACCGGTGTCTGCACCCAAAATTTTAATTGCTAGTGGAAACTTGTCTGTCTAGTGTGTGTGTCTCAGCTGTTTTATACCAGAATCAGAAGTGTATTTAAGGAAAAAAAAAAAAAAAAAAAAAAAAAAAAAAAAAAAAAAAAAAAAAAAAAAAGGGGGAAAAAAAAAAAA
>WUAM01000101.1:1721590-1808746 GCA_024336885.1 Actenoides hombroni | reverse complement strand
TTCAGTGTGTGGGGAAATTTGTTGTGTATGGTGTGTGGTTTAAGCTGTTTTATACAAAAAACAAAAGTGAATTAAAGGAAAAAAAAAAAAAAAAAAAAAAAAAGATAAAAGAAAAAGGGGCGTAATAAAAAGTATAGCTGAAGGGTTTTGAGCGGTATCTCCATATCAAGAAAAGTTACATCACCTGTGAAAACATCAGACACACTCTTAGAGCTCTGCAGTCATTATCCTTATTAACAGTGTTGTTATTACCACTGGAACAAGTGTGAGCTCAGGGCCAAGGAAGCAGGAGGGCTCAGGGCCACATCCTGCAGCACACACAATGGGGGGCCTGACCTGGACCAGCAACACTAAACGAACTTGTACAGAGGAGAGGAAGAAGCGTTTTTGGTAGCTGCATTTTGGGAAGAAGTGTTATTTCTAGAAGAAGTATTTTAGAAAATTCTTTTGCACTATGCCTGGCCTCTTCTTGCTGCCACCAGTGTCGTGGTGCCAGGGCTCAGCCTGACACTTTTCTGCTCTGCCTCTGGGGACATGTGCCAGGAGGGCAAATCCTGCCTGTTCGCCTCAGGGATGACCCTGATCACAGTGGAGAAACTGGCATAAGAAATGGGGCAGGTTCCTAGAAAAGGGAAGTTTATTTAAAAACCTCTCTTCCAGACAGAAACTGCTTGTAGTCTGGTAGAATTCTGTCTGCTGGCCCATGGGAGAGTCCACCTTCACCTTCAGCCGCTGGCAATGTCCCAGAAATGCCACACAACCTTCCTGCTCTCCCAGGGACCATATAAAACTTAAGTGCTTAGTTTAAAGGAGTTGCTTTGGTCCTATCTCTGGCAGAGGAGAGACTGGACTCCTCCAGGAGTTTTTCTTACCCTAAGGGCAATACTGAGAGGAAAGGAGTGCTTCTTTTCATAGGCTCATAGCATGTCCCATCAGCAATAAACAAAGACTAGTCTGACTCAACATGTTCCCGTTAAAATGGACTACTCTGGTCAGGTTGGCAGAATTCAATCTGACCAAAGGTGGACATTTTTTCCAACAAATTATATTTTTAAAAAAGCCAACCCCCTTTCCTAGGAAGCCGCACACTTTTTGCATGCCAGCTGCTCAGCTGCCTGGAAGCTTTCCAGACAAAGTGCAAAAAAGTTTCTGAATGGGCTGTAAATTAATTCATCAGCAGTACATTTGTTTCCCTTAGCTGCATGTACCAATTGCAAATAAGGTTAACAGATGATATTTGCTACTTAGAATAGTTTATAAAACACTACAGGAATTATTTATAGCCTGCCTTCTCTGCATGCATGGAGATTTGATTTGAGGTTCAAGAAATCAAGCTCTCTAGCACAACTCAAACCCCCTTTTGTGAAAGTTTCATAAACTGCCATCAAGAAAGAACACTGTACAGACTTAAACCGTGCCAGCTGGTATCCTGGAAGATGGGTTTGCCACTTCATCAGGGAGAGGAATCACACCAGTTTTCACGAGGAAGTAAGAAAACCGAGGAACTGATGTTCATATTGTTCCAAATGCGCTGATCCCTCTGCTGATCTGTGCTGGTGGAGCTCCATTCCAATCAGCAGTACCACCACCATCTGCGCCCAGCTGGGGATCCAGATCACAAAAAATAAGAAGTGCATTAAAATGTCAGCATTTTACATGTTAGCCTCTAGATAAAATCCCTGCACTCCTCAGTATGCACTACGGCTCATTTTCACACAGTACCAACATCCCATTTACAGACAATTGGGAGATTAATATACAGACATATCTGTAAGTGTGTGTGTGTGGATGGTGCTACAAATCTGCGGCTAGCATGTTGATAGAAGTATTATAGGCCCAGACTGCACCACTGGCTCCATCAACTCCTCATCAGAAATGTCTCCTCCAGATCAACCATCGCCTCTTAAAACAAGTTTAACCCCTCAGATTTCATTCTTATAGGATAGTATTGGATGGGATCACTCCAGCTTAGCAGCTGGTTACATATGATTCTGGAAAATTCCTTCTGCATGTATGGTTATCTATTTTGCATTTCAAAATAAGATGGACCACTTATGTGTAAAAATGGTCTTAAGATATACCTACAGCACCATAAAAGATTAAAAAATCAGCCTTTCTTCAGCCTCAGAAAGAGGACAGTTGACGCCTCCAAAGAGCGATGAACAAACTCCGAGCTGGAGAACCTTTATGGAAAGACAACAAAACAGAGGTGCCTGTGCTAGTAAGATTGATTTTTTTCCATGTGGTGTACCAGCACTTGTGACACTGCCCTGCTCCTGCAAGGAGAACTTGCAATGGCTAATAACAAAGCTACTAAAGGTAAACCATCTCTTTCTCCTTTCTTCTCCATCATGCCTGTGAACAATGGCAGGCAAGGTGACCATGAGGCCTTCAGATAATAGGGTAGCAAAGGCATAAGCATCATCTAGCACTGAGCTCTGTGCAGTGAGTACAAGGCATCCAGTACATTTTAGTGCCAGGAAGTGCCTGTCATTTGAAAAATTTATGTAGTCATTGTTCACATGAACATTGAGTCCCAGAGAACCTGGATGTCCAGATACAAGTCAGCATTTGCAGACTAGACATACCGTCATGCTGACTTTGTCAGAGTCAAATACCACTTGGTTTAAACTAAGGGTCTCTTCAGCTTGCATGCAGAATCATAGCTTCTCTTTTCCTTGAGTCCTCTCTAGATTTGAACCAGGTTGAACAATTGGAGGGATCAAGTGGGAGTTAGACACATGTCTCTTGATTTCTTTCAAAGTTGGACAAAACAGTGCTTTGTTACAGTCCTTCAGGAAGCTCCTGTCCACCAGAAGGGATCTAATAACCTAGCCCATGTGAAGACCTTGAGATACTGGTTGTGCTTCAAAGACTAAATGCACGTTTTGTGCTTATACCTTGTGTGGTTGAAGGGTCTGACATGAGAATAGAGGTGGGAGGTACAGAGGTCACCTCTGTCTGTCTGAGGGATCAATAGCAAGCCATGGCAGTGTCACAAAAAGGCTACAAGATAAAAGTCTTGCTAGTTGCCATTCAGGATTTGCTGTTGTGATACAGTGACTGCCTCAGAAACTGCAGGTCCCTCCCAGTTTGGGCCAGAAGCGTGATCTCAAATGATTTTGAAAAAGTAATTTTGTTTTCTACTCCAGAGACCCTCAACTCCTTCCAAGGCATCTTCTCACACCCTCAGCCCACCGCCTCTACCAATACTCTGCTACTCAACCACCACCACCTTGGGTGCCATCCTCGCTCCCAGAGTGCATGAGGACTAGGCTGAGAGCCCTGTCCTCCCTGTGAGCAAGTGACTGTGCCCTGTGGGCATCCAAGCAAGGGCTGCTAAGGTTGTACTGCTGAACACTGATCTGGAAGCATGAAGGTATGGTAGCAGAAAGGTGACTGGGAAGGAAAAGAAACTTCACAGGCTGCTGCAACTTTTCCATTTCAAGTATCACCTCCCTCCTTGCCTCACTCTGCCACTAGCCTACAGAATTTATTGAAGTCCTAGTCTCAGTGGTGGCAGAGATGAGATGAGCCAGGGCAGCCAGTTTGTCTAAGCTTCCCCTCATCAAGGCTATTTTCCTTCTGCTGTTTCTCTCCCATTTGTTCAGGTGCAGACATCTCTTCTCCTCTCCCATCCCATCCATATGTAGTCTGAAGTCACCACAGCTCTTGCAGGCTGTAGAGTTGAGCCCAGGCCACAGTGCTCAGCCCTGAAACAGGAATGAAATCAAATAAGGACTCTGATCAAATGCAGCGTTAACTGGTGGTAGGTAGCAGCATGTTTCTAAAAGAAATCTTGCTTAGTGGGAATCGGTGTTAACACGTCCCCTTGAAAAGCCTCCTCTTGGTGAGAGCTTGCAGAAGTCATGCAGACTGGATGGAGTTTCCAGACAAAGAAAGACTGCACAACACCCAGCTATTGCAGACTGTTGATGGCTTCTAGAAGGGATTGAAAACATCATCAGCACAGCATAATTATTCATAAGACGGGACAATTTCAACGCTTAGCACAATAGGTTTAAACAATACTTGATGAAAATCAATTTCCAAGTGTGTTGAGAGGCTGATAACAGCCCTGGTTACACTACTAGCCCCGCTGGCGTGCTCATTCTCAAGTAATCATATTAGAGGCAGATGTCGCACAAGAATGTGACTTAACTAACCGTTAAGAGACACTGAGCTCCTTTGTCTTCTGAAGCAAGTTTCCCTAGGATTACACTGGCTAGAATAATTTAACATTAAAATAAAACAGTAACAATCTTGAAATCATTTAATGGGCTATTGCTTTAATCTTCCTTGTATGGAAGAATTCAAACTAATCAGGGGTAAGGGGACACCTCTCCCCAGGGGTAAATGACCATGAAATGCTAGGTCACATCCAGTTTCTGTGGGACCAGGACATTTAGTGGTTGTTGGTATCTTTGCAAATCTCCCTCCTAGGTGAAATTGCACTTTCCTGTTCTGCCAAAAAGCAGTAGTCATATTTTGTTTTCACACGGGGGGCTTTCTTTTCCTGGATGAGAATATACAGATATTCTCATGACTTTAGAGAGGCTTTCAAAACCCAGGTGCAGAGCTTTGGCATCAGCAACCTCCCCAGAGCACTTTATAGCACATAAATCTTGCTCCCGGTTAATCAAACAGTGCTGGAGAGAGCCAAGGAAGCATGAGAACATAAACTGCTCTCCCCCTCCCTTCCCACTTCTCAGAAATTGCTGCTGCTTCTTCAGAGGCAGAGTGAGGGGTTTAATTGCTTTAAATGAGGCTTTCACACTGGTATAGATGCTGACTTCATTGGGCACATGGGCATTTTCTGTGCAAAGGAGGTTGGGGGTTTTTTTTGTCGGTTTTTTTTCCAGAACTTCCCTTGATGGGCCAGCTGCTCTTCTGACTGCTCTACTCTGAAACGTCTCCTTTGACTCTCACCTTTGCTTTAACCCCAGCCTGTGTCCGCAGCAAGGCTGGAACTGTTTTGCAGTTGTGGTCAGGAACAGTAACACCATTTCTCCCAGCCAAAGACTTACCTGAGCATGTGGCTCCCTTCCCAACACTGAAGCAGAGCAAAATGCGAAGTGTAAATGTGACTACCCTTCTGTTGTGGGTGTTTCAGACATCTCTGCTCCCAGGGTTGTGTACTACAGGACAACTCATGGTGCATTGGCTTTTGTTGATGAAGAGCTTTGAGAGATTGGAAGAGAAGGTAGCACCACTGAGACAATTCTTTTCACACTAAAGGCATCTTGGAGCAACACCCCCTTAACAAAGTTCACTCTGCAGGTACCAGACTGGTGTACAACCTGTGATGCACAGACTCAAGCTGAGCCATGTAAAGCTAGAGGAGAAGACTGCATCTCCAACCTGTTAGGAAATCAGGATTAGCACACGAAGCAGGAATTGTGTTTAGAGGTTTGTTTAACCTCCCGCTTAATTGACGTTTTTACTTTAATCTATAACGGCATCTTGTTTTGTCTTAATGAAGTTATGCAAAAAGTTCTTCACTGAAAAGGCCAACCCAGGATTTTCTTTCCTCCCTTCAAGCTGAGATGAAAAGGGCTGCCTGCAGCCTGAAAATTTGTTTCCTTAAGGAAACAGGAAGCAAAGAACTTGCTTATGTGAATGCTTTGTATCAAGCACCTTTGAAATTCAGGGGGTAAAAATAAGCCTCGACCCTGCTGCTGTGTCTACGTTTTCATAACCTTTTTTCAACTCTGCTGGCTCCAAGGTCAGTCTGTTGCACTTCTGCTTCAGTCTGTTTTAATTCTGGTCTCTTAGCACTGATTTCTGTGTGCAAGACATGGAAGCCACACCCCAGAGTATGCTACTCCCAAGCATTAACAACCTCGTGCTAAATAAACACACAAAGATACTTCAGCATCTGGTTTTATTGGCAGCAAAAAGAGACATTATATGTCTCTGGAAATCTGATAAAGCACTCACATATAAATCCTGGATTGCAAACATTGCCAGTTTAACTCCACTGCACTGAATTTGCTGCAATGCTTAAGGCTGAGAGTAAGATTTCTCACTTTTTCTAAGCACTTTACAGTGCAGACAGTTTTTAAATTAGCATTGGCAATATCTACAACTTTATACCAGCATATAATAACCCCTGAAGTTCAGTTTCTGCAGTCTGACATGCTACTATAGGGTAATGACTTCTCATTTGTTCTGCCTTATTTATGCATCATTGCACAATCCTGTCTTTCTTCCATGAATACTTAAAAAAGCTGGATAGTTGCTTGGTAAAGCCCTGGGCTGGTGCCTGAGCAGTGTTCAGTCTATACCATACACTGCCATAAAGTTACTGTGTGTGTCCTTAGTAAGTGCCTGCACTTCTCCAGTTTCTCAGTTTGCCATGTGCATTTCCTTTCTTCTATATTTTTTCTGTAAATTCCTTGAACTAGGAAATATCCCTCTATTTATGCATTTTTATACAAGGCTTACCGCAGATCTTGTGTAAGTTTTTGGATGTTAGAAGCAATATGATTAAATTAAGAAAAAAAAAATCTACTGTTGATTTTGTTGCTACAATAGTTGAGATTATTCGGTCATGATACACATATATTTCTTTAGCCCATATTTGCAAAACCACCATCAGATATGGAAAAAATATCCAGTGTTATGAACTCGTGCTTGGATGCAGGCAGGAGACACAGCTGAGATGAGGGGAGAGAAGCAATACCCTCGAATGACTTGCAAGTGAGATTTAATACTTTGAACAGGAGAACCTTGCTACAGAAGAGGACAGCCAGACCTTGTCTCTGCTATGAGCTGTGCACCCTTTCCCAGCAGTAGAATGAAATGTCTCTGCTGCCATATTCAGGAGCCCTGGAACGTGCCAATCCCCCCACTCCCCAGCAGCGGTCCAAGCACACCCTGTCCTGCTGACATCAAATCCTGTGGGTGATGTTCCCGTCCTCCCTGCCCACAACAGAGCCACCACCTTTCTCAGCCGACAGGGCAGTCTGGTGCAGCAGTGATGGAGAAATACTCAATTCACCATGTTTAAAGAGGCTTCATCCAACAAAATCAGAAAGAAGGATCCTGCAAGAGATAATGTTTTTATTTAAGCAACAAAAATTGCAGTGGTATAGTCATTCACAGTATATGTATATGGGCTACATTTAAGGAATGTATTATCTATACATTAAAAAGTCAGTCAGAGTGCTATGGAAAAAGAGTGTCTATAGATAACATTGACACAAGCAAAGCTGTGAGTACTCAACGAGTTTATCTTTGCTTAAGTGTCCTCTTAGAAACACAAATCTTCATATGCAACTTAATTTACAGAGCTTAGGTATGAAAGAAATTTCCCCCCTAGTTCTATTTGATTATTTTAGATACTGGACTAGATTCTTTTCTTAGCTCCTTCATTGAAGTGGACATGTCTGTCTATCAAACCTGGACTTGTTGTGAAGAAATTTTGCTGGTGTTTTTGCCCATGTTTTGCTAATTAAGTAGTTTCTATGCTTTGCCTTGATGAAAGTGTAGGATTTGACCTTTGAGGTCTATGTTGCATTTACAGGGTCTAAATGGGCCTTTGTAGTTAAATCCTAGAGGTGTAATTCATTGTGGAGCAACGATATACAGTTAAGCTTTGTTAAGAAAATACATATTAGATGTGTGCATAACAAGAATCTGAGGGCAAAATTCTTCTGTCTGAGCCACACAATGGAGGCAGAAGATGTGCTGAAGATGTACTGTGGCCAGCTGTTTGGGTGCAATTATGTGATCTGTTCACTTTGATGGTAAAGCTGGCTTCAGATGTTCCAGCGAAACAGAAACATTTCAAACACTGTGTTTAATAACTGCTTTGATAATTTTCCACTAAAATTTGTGTGTCCTTCAAAAATGCGTTCTTGTTGAAACAAATCAGTGACAGATATTACGACAAAGTGTAACATAGATCTTCAGTGTGGCTCAGAGAAGAGTTTTGCCAAGCAGGATCAGCTGAGGGGCACAGCATGTTCGCAAGAGAAAGATGAAAATAGCTGCAGTGTGTAATTGTCATCCCAGAGTTTGGTGGATTTGACACTTTACACCAGCACCACTTGAGAATCAGGGAGGGTTACTGGAGCTGAGTGTTAAGTACATGAGCCTGAGCAGCATAAATGTCACAGGAATAAGACTGTTTTGGGAACTGTTTTTTTTCCATAAATGAGTGTCCTGCCTTTGTTTCTAGACATGATTAAAGTCCATGTACCGGTGTGTTCAAGTGCTATCTTTTTCCCCTCTCTCCTTCCTTTTTCTTCAGATAAGAGCATAGCACAGGTTATTCTCAGCTTACAGGAAATGACAGTGATATTAATCACTGATTAATCAGGATCTCTGACAAAGGCCATGCTATTTTGAATATTCATATTGCCATGGCATTAGGAATGTCAGAACTGTCTCTGTTCTGATGATAGTGACACATCCCCACTCTTTCTGCTCAGCATCTCTGGGCTGCAGCTCCAGCAAGAGTGAACCATGTTGCTTCATCTGAAGGGCTGCCCCTGTTCTCCAGGTGGCAGGTAGAGGCACAGAGACATGAAATGACTTGGCCAGATCACATGGGATCCCACAGAGAGTCAGGAAAGGAACGCAAATCTTCTTAATCCTGGCTCAGGGAACTTTGTTTCTTATAAACAAAATAATTCACATACCTGACATGAAAGGATGTATCAAGGTGATGAATGTATGTGTGAGTACATGTGCATGTAGATAATACATATATAACATGTGTGAGATACGTAATATTAGATGTGTAACTCATTCAGACTTGTCTAGAAAGAGCTATTGTAGTGCTGGCTGAACAAATTTATGCAAATCAGTCACTGATGAAATTAATAAGCTTTACAATACTCTTCAGGCAAATCAAATGCTTGTGGAACTGTTACTCCCAGAGTCCCAACTTAGAAAATAGGTTATGATGCAAAAATGAGTCTTAATGGAGGGTGAAGGTGTATGAAGAGGGAGTTATCTGTTGTCCATCTCCCTGCCACCACCCCAGAGCCATTCCTGGCTTAGAACCCCAGCATAAGCCTTTGATCTAGGATCTTTCTTGCACAGCTGGTAGTCAGATTGGGGAGTTTGTTGCTTTAGGAGGCTGTGGAGGCAAGGAGTACCAGCAGGGATAAATGGGATTAGACAAATTCATAAACAAAAGGAGCAAGCAGGGATGTGCCCTCTAATGTCACAAGTTGGAACATGGAAAATTCCAGTCAGATATAAGGCCAAAAATTTTTTTACCATGATGATGGTCAACTATAGCACAAGTCACCCAGAGAGGTTGTGGGATTTCCTATCCTGGAAGGTGTTCAAGGCTGGACTGGACAAGTCCCTGAGCAAGCTGACCTGATTAGCCCTACTTTGAGTTGGACTGAGGGGTCTCCAGAGGTGCCTCACAGACTGAAGTATTCCTTGGTTCTCTGAGTTACCAGCTCTTCCTTTTACTCTTCTCTCTCTTTCCTTTCCTCCCCATCTGTTTCTCTTTCTCCCAAACATGGCTGATCTTGCAGAAGGATGGATTCACCCTCCCCTCTGACCCAGGCACCTTCAGGCTGTGGCCTTCAGTATTCCCATAATACTCTCCACTCTCATGTCTTTTAAGGCTAATTTCTCTGCTCTTTTCCCTGGGTATTTGAAACAGAAATGCTGGTTTTCTCATGCAGCAGGCCCGTGGTGCTCTCAGTCTGGTGGAAACCCCTGGGATTTAACTGGTCAGGGAAAGAACTGGCCCAACCCTGATGCCAAATGGTGGTTTCCATGGTCACAGTACACCAGCTTCCCAACATTCATCACACTCTTGCTTTCTACCTAGCCTGTGTCCCCACATTGCCAGCCCTAGTATGGGAAGCCTGCAAAGACCTGGTAGATATTTTGTCTGAGCATCCAATTCACTCAAAACCCCATCAGATAATCCTGGCCCATCTGGCCCATGGTCTAACTCTTCAAAAAGTGGAGACTGTACCCAGTTTAAGTTGGCTTTGGTCTCTGCACAGCAAATGCCTTGCCCTGGACTGCCTGTCAATGCTCACTTATGTCAATGTGAAGAGGCAACGACAGCATGAGATGCATTAACAGGAAAGAAGACACTGAATTTCAAGTGTCCATACTAGAGCTGGGAGACGGTTTTAATGTTTTCTGTGTCTTCCTGCCCTGAAGTATTTCAAACACTCATGTCTTGTTTGCTGAACACTCTGAACAATACACGTGCAGTTACAGATTGATGTAATAAATCACCTAAAGAACAAGATGATCTTTTAGAACAGAGAGGACAATTTTGAGGAAGTTTATTTTTTAAATGGCAATATTTATCCGCTTAGTACTTTAGAAAGAAAAAAAGTATCTCAGCTGTTGGTCCTGAAAACCACCTGGAAAATATCAGAAAAGGCCTATATTCAATCTCTGACACTGTATGTTTCTGTGTATGTGTGAATGCACATGTATATGTGTGTATGCATATATAGATATATATAAAAAAATCAAAATAGAAGTGGATAGGCTCAAATTTCACAAGCCAAGTGAACTCCAAAGCTCAAATTTTACTTTAGATAAATGCACATTTTTGAGGCAGTGTACAGATATGATGCTAAACAGGAACAGACTGAATAAGCAATGACGGAGGGTGAGTTTCTCCTGCACAGGCCGTGCTGGAATGGCTGCACTGGCAGAGACCCCAAGTGTAGATGTGTTTATATTAGTGACAGAAGCTCCATATCTGATACAGTTACACTGTGTATTATAAGCAGGGTCAGCAAAAGAAATGTTGAAGGTCCTGCTGATGTTCTGCCTCAGGAAGATTTCCAGAGTTTTTCTTTGTTCTGTGAGGAGCTGAAAACCTGAAATTTCAAAGTTACTGTAAGGGAAAACTTTGGGAAACAAACAAACAAACAAGCAGCTCCATGTAGACAAGCATTGCTTGTAAGTTAGGTACAGTTTTTCTCTTGATCAGAGAAGCAATTCACCACTATAGGAGGTTGCCAAGGGATGTGACAGACTCCCTGACACTTGAATTCTGTAAATCAAGACCAGATAATTTTTGAAAGTCATACTTTACATCAGCTAGAAATTATGAGGGAAGCAGCAGGAACTGTGAAGTCATATTCCATAATCTGCATAAATGATCAGAAAGATCTTTTTGGCCCTATGATTTTCTGATTCAATTCTGAGTTCAGCAAAGGGATGTGTTCAGTGATGTGCTATACCTATTGCCCTACCTGAAAAGCAGCTTTTTGTTTCAGAAGAAGTCCCCATAACAGGTACAGCACAGCCTGCCCACATGCTGTGTTTTTCATTTACTCAGGTGTGTTATTTATATACATTTCTATGGGATCAACTTAATTACCCAAGGAGCGATAGCTCCCAAGTTTTGCAAGTGGGGCTGCTAAACACAGCAAGGGTTCAATGAAGTGGCTTCAAATTAAAGAGGTGTGTGACAGCTCATGATGTTTCCACAGGCTGAACAGGGAAAGGTGTTGGCCTCTCACTTCACACCAGCCTCTGTTGCTGTGCAAGTGACAGATTGGTGTGGTACATTTTCTCTGTGGCATGAAGTGAACAGAGGAAGCGATTAACCTTGCTGCTCCCTTTCCAATAATAATGAAAGCATCCCTTTTCATTTCCATGAACACTTCAGTATTTGATCACCTGCCCCTCTTGAGCAAAGTGTCCTCTTCCCAGGAGCACATCATGTGATCTGCCAGGCCTGCCGAGGGTTCAGCTTGGCTCCAGCTCTTCCATGCATATGGACAAGTCTCTCCTTGGTACAAAGAAGCCCTGACTTGTGATGTCTCTGCTCTGAAAAGGTTTGTTGCAAAGCAGTTCAACATTCCCTCAGACACAGAGGAGAAATGATGATGGCCAATGATCCCCATGCTCCACCATGGATCGCCACAGTACAGATCAGAAGCAAAAACAAAAAGAAAGAAACAAAACTAATTGAGGCTGCTGTCTTTCCTTATAAAGACAATGAGAGAGAGAAGTCAGATTTCTCTAATTTTAGCCAGTTACATCCATCTTCACCTCTTCCCAGCCATTGTCAGTGGTCAGTCATGTTCCAAGCTTTTAAACTGGATCCAGCTGTGGTCCTCCTTCAGGCTGCTGGAGTTTAGTACACAAAAACATGCATGGTTTGGACAGGATTTCTGTGCTGATACTTCATAAGGGAGTCAACTGCTGCACTTCTTGTTTTCCACAACCCTTTCTATACACCCTTTAATGACAGCAGATCACAGCAGGAAAAAAACCTGAGGATGGGAGACCCCAGAGGTAAGTCCACATGCATTCCCCCAAAATAACAGACCCCTGAGAATCCACCTCCTTCCCATTTTTGTACAGAGGATGTACGGCAAGCACTGCACCTTGGACCTCACTTCTGTGAAGAGTTAAAGCACTTCTCTTGCATTTGTCTTCACTGCTGTCCTGCCTTTTGGACCCTTTCCAGGAATGATGTGTCATGACCCAGGTGCAGCAATGCCCTTCTGCAATATGCATGTTGGAGGAAGAAATTTCAGGACACTATGTGAGAAGATGTTTTCCAGCACAAGACCTGTACTGCTGCTCTGACCTCCATGGCAGTCAGAGCCTGGGCTCCTTGGCTCACTCTGTGCCAGCAGATGTCCCAGGCCTGCAGCCTGCCTCTGAGTCACTGACTGCCACTGGTTCACACCAAGGGATTGCATCTCTAGCAATCTCCCCACTTCCTTCCTTGCTCCTGTCATAATTTACTAGGGACTGATGCCAGGAGCAAATTGTCATCTGTCACCAGCTCAGCTGTGCTGTCAAGTGGGTGCTGGATGGGAGAAGAGAGCAGTCCTGCCACCTTCTCCCTGCCCCTCTGTGTGGGGAGGGAGCTTCCTGCCCTTGCCAAAAGGGCATTTTCTACTCCTGGAGGTTTCTCCAGCCTTTTTGGAGAAGGAGGGGGCCCCCATTGCAATCTGGGCCCAGAAAAAATGAGAGGAGACAAACAACAGGAAGGAAGAGGAATGAGAAGAGGGCTCAGAGCCACAGAACAAACAGACTCATGACATCCAGGTGTGCTGCATTTGTGTAGTTTCAACCTGCTGGCCAAATAGTCTTGACTCTCCCAGGCCTTGGCTATGGTGGGGTTTAAGGAGAGAGGGAGGGGACAAAGGCAATAGTTTCAGAAGGACATACTGTTCTTGAGCAATTTCTGTGCAGGTATAAACATGATTTCCTGCGGCACTGATTGGTACATAAGTCTCCGTGCTCAAACAGGGTTGAATGCATTTGTTTACTGAGACTGATGCATGGAAAACTTCTGACATATGTTTGATTTATGAAGTGTCCTAACGTAGTGATACTGTTTGTGTGCATGAGGTAGAAAGGGAATTGGTTGCCTCTCCATGGCTCCTAATTTGAATGGCTGAGGACAGGGTTTATAGACATGAGTGGAGGGATAACTGAAGTCCTATGCAGACCTTAGTTGTGTAAGATGATCAGTAAAGTGCCTACTACTGGATATGTTCACAGACCCTGCAGCTTTCCCCAGGGCTTTGCTCTTTCTTTAGAGATGCCTAAAAGACAGCAAAGGTGGTCCCAAAACCAGAAGGAGTGAGTCCAAAAGATTTCAATCTTTCTGAGCTGCTGTTGAAGGAATTTGCAGCAGATACAAAGACCAGTAGGAGGGGAAAAGCCAGCGACATCCAAAACCAGAAGAGTGCAAAGACAGGAACAGCAGCATGGGCAGGACAAGTCCCATGCTCACACTGGTGCTTGGGACAGCAGAGCAAGCCCACCAAGGAGAAATCTGTGCAAGCTGATGTCCAGACCTATGGCAAACCCAACCTTTCTAAGTGGTTGAACTTGCTCAGCCTGTCTGCTCCCTTATCATTTGAACATGGGTGGTATGCAGGAGGCGGCCAAGTGACTTGAGTGCTGGGGGTTGAGAGCTCACTCTCAAGGGGAAATGTGGAGAATAAATCCATCAAAACTTGAGAAGTGTTGTATCAATTCAGTCATCAGATCCATCTTGCCCAGTAACTTCTCTCTTGGCCTTGACATACTGATCGTGGTACTTGTAAAAAGTTAAAAATATGGCAGATGTGCATGTTGCTGGAATACTGCTAGCCTCTGGGACCATATGGCACTCTTACTTCCTGGGCCAGCATTTGTACCCATGTAACCCTCAATAATTTCTTCTATTGTGATCTGGCATTGACTTCATAGAAACACCTGACCTCTCCAATACCCTGCAGCAAGGATTTCCAGGAATTGTATGAGGAGACAACTGATGTTGCACTGGTAGAGAGGTGGGGAGTACTTGACAGAGGTGATTGGTGGACTGGACAATGATGCTCTTTCTAGAGGCTGGAAAGATAGTGGCTGCTTGGTCAAGGAGGCTGAAACAGTATGGGAATGGCAGCAGGAGTTTAAAAGGCAAAGCAGGTCTGAGGAAGAGCTGTAGTACAAGGTAGAAGCCAGGGAGACTGATTGTAAACACAAGGTAAGAAAAATATGGAGCCTGAGTGAAAACTGTAAGAAGAACAAAACAGGGGTTCATTGTGGACTGGGTCAGGAAATAAAGGAAAAGAAAAGGAAAAGAGAAACCATTCAGATAAGGAGCTGGGAGAAGATCAGATGGGACTGTTTGGGCCAGGGTGAAGGCAAGAGCTGGAGACAATGGGATGAGCTTTGAAAAACAGCGTGCACTGAGCAATGCACTGCTCAAAAAGTGAGTCATTCAAAGGCAGTTTGGGTGCATCTGCCCTGCAGTTACTTCTGTGAATGCGGTGACTTATTAGATTTTATGGCATGGGCCATTCTGCACAGGGCAGGTTACTATAGTAGTGTTTACTTTTATGGCAAACAAACTTAACCAGTTCAAGTTACCTAGGGGACAAGCCTCCCCACTGAGCAAAAGTGACGTTACAGCTCAGCTCGTATTTGAGCCTTTCCTTAGGCTCTACTCCCAGGAGGGTTTGATGGAAAAAAGCTTTAATAATCAATTTAGGAAAGACAAAACGTACCTATATCTTCCTGATGACTTAAGTGTTAGAGCTGGATGCGGTTTCTGTGCAAATCAGTCCATTTGACAAACCCACGAACAGAGTTTTGAAGAAATGGATGATATTCATGAAAACAGGTGGAATTTACCAAGAGTTTTGGCCCAGACAAATACAAATATGTGCTGTGTAGGGGTGCGGTGTAGGGGAAGGATGTGAGGAGTTGAAAAAGATAAAAATGTCAAACAAGTTTTTGAAATTTTGCATTTTCTTTGGTTTAGTGTAGTTTTTTTTTAAATATCTTTTTGTTCTATTCTCATCCTCTTTTATTGGTCCCCTCCTTCCAAGTTTTTCTTAAGGGCTTAGGTAACTTCCAAAGAAATGAAACACTTCCTTTTCAGAAGGTCTAAATGGTCTGGGTTTTCTGAGGCTGTTTTCTCTTCCATATCCCAGAAATTAGTAACAAGAAATATTCTGTGTAATATGAGTGGTGGAAATTAAGCCTGTTACCCAGTAGTCAGCCTGGAGCTGAGACCTTGAGGAGTGTTGTCTGAAGTTAGAAATGGCTGTGGTCTCTAGGTAGGAAAAGAAGCAATATATGTGCATGCCACTACTGGGGCAGGGTGGGGAAGGAAGCATCCAAGGATCTGGTCCTTCTCTCAGTCACATACAAGTCCACTGTATTACACCTCTTGAGTGTAATATTCACCCTGACCTGGCCACGCACGTAAAGCATAAGGCACTGGCTGGTCTATATATACTTGCCTGCAGGAAACTTCAGAGTCACTTCCGCTGCAGTGTTTCTGAAGAAATGTCTGCAGTGACGTGGTGAGGAAGAGAGGATGCAGGCTACCCAGGCTCCCCAGCAGCAAGGACTAATTACGCCAGCTTCCTTACTGCAAAGACCTTCCTTCTGCCAGCAAGCACACCGCCCACTTTTCTTTTCCCCTGAAATACCCCAGTCTGAGTCACCCTAATCCACAGAATTCAGGGCAAAATTCAGCCCGTCATATCCTGCTTTTCATTTGAAGAAAACAATGAGCACAGGTCTGCCAATAGGGTCCTAATGCACTGAGGACTACTGTGGGGACCAAATGAAGTCCAAGGGAATGTGGCCGACATCTGTCCAGGAGTCAAGATGGCTTCTTTGGTCCACAGATCAGGATGTACCAGAGGACACAGAGATGCACTTGAGTTTCCATGCAGGCTTCCTGCTTGTAACAGGTTTACTGCTGGTGGGTGGGAGTTTGAAAGGCCATTGCAGTCACCTTAGGGCATGATTCCTCCGGACTTCAGCAGGATGCACTGCGGCTTGCTTTTGGTGTCCACCTTGCGCACTTTGGCTTCCAAGTGGCTTCTAACTGCTGGGTTTAATTTATTCGGAGGATATTCTTTGTCCCTCATTTTTGTTCCACAGTTTTTACATAGCTCACTGACTGATACAAAATCTCCATTGCCTTCATTTTTTTTGAGACTAACGCTGGCAGGAAGAATGTGGCAGGTGATAGGTACCATGAAGATGGCAGGAAAAAAATTGCCATGCAAAATGCTTCTATCCCTGAATTTACTTGAAGGTTTGGAGACATTTTAGCATCCAGGTACACATGTGACATGATCTGTGTTGGACACAGCATTGTTTGCCCACTTTGTTCCAGCCTCAGGGATAATAAAGAAATTTCCTTTTCATCATTATCAAAATGTTCTGCAAATTCTATCAACACCCTACATTGGTCAAAAATAACAAATGTCTCTTCTTTAGAATGAACCACAAGAAAATGTTTGACATTATAATCTAAAGCAATTCTCCTTTGACAGGCTGACTGCTCAATTCACACGGAGAAAATCACAGGTAAGACTGTTTTTCCATAGGTTTGATTTGTTGGTTTGTTTGTTGGTTTGTTGTGGTTTTTTTTTTTTTCCAAAACCCAGTTTGACTCTCTAGAGTGTATGTGAGTCAGAACTCAAATCTCTTTGAGTTGGGTAGTGGAGACTGCGGCTCCAGTAGCTGCTCAGGGATTTTGCAGCTGTTCTCCAGCAGAGATGTGCAGTAACTGCGCACAGTAACACGCACGTATTTTCTTTCATAGTGGATGTTAATTTATGAGCTCGCTTCGAACTTTAACACTTGGTTGGTTTATGCTGCACCTTTTTTTGTTACACATAGACAGCATTTCCTGAACCAGTATGGCAACTGGATATGGGGTTGCCTCAAATCCTCAGCGAGGTCTGCCACTCAGAAATTCCACCCTAAACCCAGTCATGCCTTTTGTCACAGAATATTATTAGTTGCCTCTAAAAGGCCCTGAGAGTAACAAAGTATTTTTGGTTTTTTAAAAGCCCAAACTTATCACAAATAGCAGGGAGAAAACATGATGGAAGGCTTATTTCTGGTGAGAAGATGCAGACTGAGTATAGGATTCTTTTCTCTGGTGCTCTTGTAATATGTGACAAACATAGGTCTGAAAAGAAGCCCTCCTGCTTTTAAATCTGGCTCAGCATTACTAACATAAGAAACATTTATTTGCTTCAGGGTGGTGGTCACATGACGTGGATTTCCAGCAGCCCCCATGGAAGCTACAACCTTTGGAGAGGAACCCTAAAAACACAGGTTTCATGCAACCAGCAGTCTGCAAAATAGGTGCTTGGGGCATTCACCCAGAGGAAAGGAAGAGCCATTGTTTATGTGGCTCTCTCGGGATTCCCATGCAGTATGGTGGGCATCCTACTCACTGGGGTGTGGCATATAGGTAGCATCCAGTCCCTGCTTCCTTATCCTACACACACTTGCAAAACCTCTGTGACTCTGGTCCCTTTCCTTTCAAATTATCCTCTTGCTTTCCTGTAAGTATTCAAATGGTCCCAGGTGAAATAGACTATTAGGGCTGAAAAAAAAATATTTTATTTGATCTGCTTTTTTTAAAGCTTTATTGGTGTTCTGAGACTCCCAGTAAACAAACAAAAACCAGGTTATTTCAAGCATGGTTTAAGCATGCGGTTAACTTCTCCTGGTTTCTAAAGGTACTTTCTACAATATTTGGAGGTAAACGTGTGCCCATGTTCTTCATAGAATTAATTCCCCAGGTTCTTCGAACACAGGGAACAAACAACCGTTATGGCACAGTACTGCAGAGACATGTGAAAGGCCCTCTTACTGGGCTTCAGTTTAGAGCAGCCTTTCAGAGTTTCATTTCTAAACCCAGACAAATCTCTGGAAGTTGTTCTGACATGTATTACAACAATAAATAAATAATCACATGGCATTTTATTACACCATCAGAACTCTCTTTGCATGGGATACCAGTGGATCTGGATGAAGCCAATTCTAATTACAGATAAAAGGTTTGATGCATGAAAAGAAGCTTTTATTTACACCCAATTATCTGAGGGAGGATAGATAGGGATGAGCTTCCTTTTATCATTTTCATTAAATTTCTTTTGAAATTAAAAGACTGCTTGAGTTTCTGAAGATGCAACAGTCTTTTCAACTTGCCGTCCATGCGATACAGGTTGTTTTCCGTGATGCTTTGCCTAAGTTCAGACCCTGGGATCTCTCCCCCCTCTCTCAACTCCAGTAGAGCACTGCATGGTGCTTGTTCACCCAGTTGCTTCTTTAACATCCCTTTGATGAAATTTAGTCTCCTAGATTTGCATTTCGTGTATTTCAGGTCTGAGGCCAGACACCCTGTATTTGTAAACTGCCTCTGCCTTCACATCACCTGAAGTAAATCACTTCGACTGAATGAACACTCACAATAGGTCTGACAGCCTGGGGGATGTTGGGGAGGGGTAATGTCAGCCCATTACATGCTAACAGAGGGCAGCTGGACCTACAATGCCATTTTATCCCAGAGAACCCTCTGTGGGAACAGAGAGGGGGAATGTGAAGCAGCCAGGTGGACATGTTATCCCAAAGAAAGCAGCTCTCAGGATGTGTTATCCCAAAGAAAGCAGCTCTCAGGACAGGAGAGCAGGACCTTATCAGCTCCATGTGCTGCTCACAGTGCAGAAGACCTGGTCTTTTCCATTCTCCTCTTTCCTCCCTCCTGGGCCCTCTGAGCCCAGCCTCTTTTCTTGATCTCAGAATAGGTTGCTTACTTTTCCTCTTCATTTCTCCATCTGCAAATTTGGGATGATGTGTGTAAAGCTCGCTGAAATCCTCTGCAGGGAGGTGCCACAGAAGTGGAAAGTATTAGCTATCAGTATCCTTGTTAATATTCTGCTTGACTCTGAGTGAAGTCACATAATCCTGTGTTTGGGTCATCACTGTTTGTTGCTATGGAAACGTGTGTTATCAGATATTACAAATTCAGAGTCTGAGGACATCCAAGGAGAGGGAAAATGCTTTGTTTGAAGAGACACTTGTGTCGGTGGCAGGAAACTGCCAGAAACAAGAGATTTCACCTATTTCTCTTTCATTCTGTGAAATTTGCTGGAATGAGTCAACACGAGCTCCCCACGCTCACCCCCCGAGAGCCAGTATCTCTTACTCGATGCACTATTCCGAAATGACTACGCATGCTGGGTGAATTTCCTGCAGTCATATGTGAATGCATCTGGTAGGATCATTAACACCGGAGCAGAAGACAAATGCAAAGTATGTGCTTGACCATATGGGTGAACATGAGCTGCTTAAGAGTGTGCGCCGTAATGGAGATGGAAAGTCTTACGAGAGAAGATCAGTATTCTCCCATCTCTTTGGTAAGGGATTAAGGCAGTTGGTCTTGCAGGAGTATTCATAGAGCATAAGGTCAAAGGGGATAGTTAGGTCACCTAGACCGATCTTCTGCATGTTACGGGTCATGGTATTTCATCCAGCGACCCCTGAGCTGAGCCCTATAACTTGTGTTTTGCTACAGCAAAGCTTCCAGCCAGACAAAAGAGGCAGGTGCTAAGAACTCCCTGCCCAGTTTGTTCCAGTGAAGAAGCACTCTCACTGGTAAGGCACAACTGGTAAGGGTGGATGCAGATCAAACCAAGTTGGATTCAATGGGGTCAAATCCAGAAGTAGATTTGCTGGCCCAGTGCAGCTTTCAGGTCTGAGCTGGTGAGGCTACATCACCCTGCACCTCAGTCCTTCCTGGCTCTAAACCTCTGTATGACTATGCCTTTTCCCTTAGTTATGTGCTTACTCATCAAGTGATCATACAGTCTTCCTTGAGTGAAAAAGAACAGGCTTTGGGGACAGCTCGCTGCCCATTTCTACAAATCTCTATTGCACCTCTGCAAATCTGATAATATTTTTTAAATCTATACATGCCCAACACATGTAAGTGCTCACTGTTGGTCCTGTGTGTTGACTCTACAGATACAGAAGTCTACTTCTGGTATATATTCAGCATCACTGTTTTCTAGACCTTACTGTCAGGTTCCCTGAACAAAGACTGCTGTAAGAGAAAACATGGTTCAGCTTTTGATAATGTCTCTGAGATATTTCATGGCCATGTTCTTATCTCATGCTTGAAGATGAAACACAAGGCACACCTTTATTTGCCTTTGGATCTCTGTATTGAGTGCATTCCTCACCCTCTCCCAGTTTCTCATTGGGATTTTCCTCCCTGCTTCACAGAAAGCTGATTTCAGACTGAAAGTGAAAAGTGCCTAAGACCAAGCTGGGAAGCTTGAGTTTTCTTAATTAAGATCTTTATTTTAAACTATTCAGGCACATTGTAAAAGCTCAGTAACACTTGGGAGATGCAGCTACTGGCAGGCAGACCTGATAAGAACTGTTGCATGAACATCGTGCATACACTATTTTTAGCAGGCAAACACCTGCACCCAGCACCAACAGAAGGCTCTTGCAGTAAGAAATGACAAACTCATGAAAATATATATGTATGGTTTTATGTAAGTTTATATGTGTGCATGTATATATACACATGTATGTGTACTTATATATAGGCGTATATAATTGCCAAGGTTTTTTTCTCCTATGACAAATATTTAATGCATTTAAACTAAATTTTCCATACTTAATGGAAATTCTAATGAAAGACTTTACTGCTCCTAAAGGAAGGCGTGTATGTTGTAGGGTAATTGTATATTGTGCTCTATGAATTCCCTGTCTGCTAAGAAAGATGATACAGCTTTTATTTTGTACAAGTTTCAGGTTTACAACTCAGACAGTAAAGACCAGGCTGGAAATCTGAACAGCTTCTTACTATTCCTGCATCTCTACTGCCATGGTGTTTTTTGCCATCAGAAATGAGACTACTAATTATGGGGTTGAATCATGAAAAGAGACAGGATATACTTCGCTTTTCCATCCAAATCAGCAGAACCTGCAAAGCTCTTGGTACTTGTAATTAATATTAACACTCTCCAAGCCACATTTTAAAAATCAAGAAGACACCCAGATCTTCCTAAGGTGTTGCTCATCAGAAGCAGAAATGGTGAATTTAGATCTTGCTTGTAGGAAGCCTCTTCTGGATGCTTTCTGTTGTCAGCTCCATGCTATTACAAATTACTTCAATGCCTGGGACATTGTCACCTCCTCTCACAGACTGTGAGTACTTAGAACAGGTATTGCAGACACTCTTAGGAAAAATACTGCTGTGCAAAAACAGTATCTGTTCTCCCATGTGTGATGGGAGAATGCAGCTGCTACGTTTTCCAGCTTGACAAGTTGTTCTTCGTGAACCTCAGTTCTTTGCTGAAGCACAGACCACAGTTCTGACCTTGCAGGATAGTTTAGCAAGAATTATTAATTCTTAAGGCTGTTGCAGGTAACGCCCCCAAATAGACATATAATAACACATAACAGACTGCCATATAATTTTAGAAATATTTAATACATCCAAATTCTGTAGATGATAGCCACTCCTTGGTAAAACTCTACATAATTAAGAACAGTTACAGTTTTGTAGCTTTGTTTCATGCAGTTTCTCTAGTCAGGATTTGCAAGCATGTTTGCATCATTATTTTTCCCTCCAGGTCAACTTTTCATCATTTTGTCCACTTGCAACAAACATTTGGCAGAAGGGGCAGGCTCTCAGATATGCTACACTCCCAATATTTTTGTGAGTATTTGTCTCTGCTTTAAGGAGAGAAAAGTCTCATTAGCTTGCGGGGAAAAAACTGCAAAATGACCTCAACCAAAGCATGAACAAAGGGCATCTACAGATGTTGTAACGGCCCAGCCATAGCCGCATCTGGTGTTTTATCAGGCATGGGAGTCTTCAGTCACAAGACATACAGCTCTGGACATCTCAGCTCTGCCTCTTTGGCTGTTCTTGGAGCTACTTGTTTTAAAACCTCACTGGGTATGATTCAGATGCCAACATGAGAAATTCAGTCCATAGCCCACCATTTACTAACCACATCCGCAAAACACGCTTATTCACTTACACATCTCTTTGCTGAACTCCAGCCAGCTTGAGCCAAACAGTGTTTTTGTGGATCGGTCCTGACACTGCTCAGCTTTAGCATCAGGCATCTCCCATATCAATATCTGCAAACTTCCTGATGGCTGCGAGTGCCGGGGACTGAGCAGAATAAACCAAGGGATTGCCATTCCCTGGCAAGCAAAACCCCTGAATGCTGCCAGCTGCACTGTAGGCTGTTGCTAAATGCTGCGCTGACATTGGGTAAGGAGTTTACTCAATCACTAGTTGATTAGCACTTCTCTAGGGTAGCTTCAAAGGGATATAGGTGTTAGGACACAACAAGGGACACAGTTTTCTGTCCTGGGCTGGGCAGGAAGCACTTGAATCTAATTCAGCAGAACAGACTGGTAAAGCCTATACCCAGAAGGCACCATTATCTGAGCCCTTTTTGTGGAGCTGTCCTGTGTGGCTAACACGTACCAGACCTCTTCTCGTACCCCGGCTTCCTAGAAATCCTGCCCTGACATCGTCCCATGGCTAGCTGCTATTGCCCTTGGGTCTGTGTACCCCAATATTTGCTGGCTTGGCTTCTCCAAGCAGCGGAGGAGATGCCTACAGAGTATGTTGGTAACATGCCCCACATACTGCTGGATGTTTCTAGACTACTCCTGACTGCATGACTTTGGTCTGTTCTCTGCTTGTGTACAGGCATTTGGGGATTTTCCAGAAAAAAATATATGCCCCTTCCCTGCTCTTTTGCTCCCTTTCATCATATTTAAATGGTGCCAGGTAAAGCTTAAGGGTTTTAACAGAGCAAAACAAAAACGATGGTGAAATGAAGGCATAAGTGTACAAGGTAAGATCAACTGTGTGTTTGCTACAGATACCGGAGGGCAAAGTTTTGGTTTTTATTCACCTTGACTGCCCCAGGATGCCTCTCAGCTCACACGCATTCCAGCCTGGGCCTTTATGTCAGCACTAAATGATAACTCTTGGTTGCTAGTGACATTATCCCTCTCTCTTAACCTACTCAATTTTCACCCTCCAGTTCCAGCCACCATTTCGTGGCTTATTTTCCATTTCAAAGCAGTTCACCTGCCCCAGCCGTCTGCCCAACGCATCCCTGTTCTTTCCACTCCCTCCAGCTTAAAAAACTCAGCCCTTTCTCCCACATCTCGCAAAAGCTACATCCTCCTCTCTGTAAGGACAAGCTGCAAGGACAAGCTCCTTTCCCAGCCCTCTCCTCCGCATCCACATCAACAGAGCACTTTCCGAGCCTCTTCCTTCCGTGCTCTTTTCTTAGGCTGGGCTCCCTTCTCTGTCTCCCCCCGCCACCTCCCCTCCTCTCCGGGAAAAACCAGTGCTCGCCCTGCCTCCAGCCTTGGGACACTGACTTCCTCCTCCACCAGCAGCCACAGCAGCTTCCTCTGACCGCGGCTGTTCCAGACACTCTGGCTCCATGGCACACCCTCCACATGCACAAAAGCACTGCACCAAGGCTTTGCTTGCTTCTTCAAAAACTCAGCTCAGCCCGAGTAGCTGTGCCATTGAGGAAACACCTGTAATGCATGTCCTTCACCCTGCCAACTCGGACACTCCGACCAGCTTCATCAGCTATCATGACCCACCACCATGGGTGCCAGTAGGGACTGCAGCATTTGCTCATGTCCTTATCTACCTGTATGTCCTGCAGCACACCATCCCAACAGTCCATGGGAGGAAGATTGTTTGCAAACTAGATCTGTTGTTTTGTTACAATGCAAATGACCCGTGGTTTGCAGAGGACATCAAAACAGATCTGTAGACAAGCCTGGTTCTTGCATGGAAGCCTGTACAAGAAATGGGGATTATTCAGCTGGAGTTTAGTGCCTGTGGACAAGCTTGGCCCAAGGGGGTGCATCGCTCCTGGGGGATCCTTGTTTGCTCAGCTGCCCTCCCAGGTGTCCTGACTCAGCCTCCTGCACTGTCAGCTTGTGTAACAGAGGGCGAATCCCTCCCTGCGAGCCACTCCTGTTGCAGCTTGCTTGAAGGTAGACTGCTCTGCGTGTGCAGCCACCCTGGGCAAAGCTGTCAGGGATGGTGACGGGACCTGGCTGGCCCCATGCTGCCTTGCCATTGCCACACAATGGTGAGGCTGCTAATGTGAGTGAGGTCCGGACCATCCCCAGCAGCCTCTGCCTGGTCTGTGCAGTTGCCCCTACATGATTGCTGGCAACAGGATAACCAGGCTCTTAGTACAGTTCTTGCCTTTGATGCTGCCAGCTCTAAGACAGCTCTGTTTTCATGTCTCATGAACACAGCAGGCTTGGAAACAAGCTGCAACTTGGCAGAGACTTCCAAAGAAAATCCAGATGTTGCAGGAAGTGTTGTTAGGCTGGGTCAACCTAGGACTAATTCAGTGCTAGCAGGGGCCATGGCGCTGCTGGGCTCCAGCCTCCCAGATCGAAAACTACTTTTAATCTCTTAATGTCTTGTGGACACTAGAACCACCATGATCTCCCATTCCCAGATGCTGGACTTTGAGTGTCATTGGCCAAGCCCACTTTTAACTTACTTGATTTTCTGATGCAATTTAAACCAGAGAAGTTTTATTGATTTCCTCCTTTCTAGGCAATGGTTATGTAACACTCCTGGCTTGGGATAGCTGCTGTGTTTCAGTCCAAAGCAGCTGTGTTGCAGCAGTGGATTTTGGTGATCCATATTACTTAGATAAAGTGTTTGTCATCCGTCTGGACACCCTTCAGTCTGGGGGGGGAACTCTATGATGATAATGAGTTAAATGCCTTGACCTCATTTGGGAATTTTACTGGGGAACGTGTGCAGAACTTGGCTAGCAAGAGGTAGGGATAGTCAGCTTGTTCTTTACCGGTCTGTTCGCTTAGACTACATATGTTCTGACAAATGCTATCTGGAAAGCCTGGCACAGCTGCAAACTCTTATTGTCAAGCAAACCCCAGGTCTACGTACAGGATGGGAGGCTGCTTTGGGAAGTGGTGCCAGTGATGTCAAGAGATGCCCTCTATGCAGTGGGGTGACAAGCCTAGTTCTTTCACAGGGGGGGCGGGGGGGATTGGTGGAAGGTGGAGTGACATGCTATCAAGAGAGCAATCTTGCATCTGTTAGAAGAATGGCTTGTGCTAGGGCAGCAAGAGGACACAAAGACACTGGAGGTTATAAAGGAGGATCAGTGAAGTGAAGCTGCAGATGGAAAATGAGCTTTGTGGATTGAGGACCAGGATATTTTTTGCTTGTCAAGCAGCAGGTTGAGAAGTGACTTAATCACTGCAGGTGGGTGATCCCACCTGGAAGGGATCTAACAGAGGGGAACTGGGAGGCTTTTCAGTCTTGCTAGTGAAAGCGTGATACGATCAAACAACATGAAGCCTGGCAAACCCAGCCTTGCAGTAAGGCATCCACTGTCATCTCACCTTCCCACTTAGTTGTAGCAAGAAAGGATGTTTTTCTGCACCATGTGCTTTGATCCATCTACTGGGAATATTCCTCAGTGAACTGAGAATGTACAATAAAGCAAGGTAGCATGGTGTGGGGAGTACTCTCCCCTCTGAATCCAACTCCTGTTCTCCTTACTAAATGTTATAGAGAAGGTCAGCTGCAACTGTCCTGAATGTGGTTATCACATACATGAGTCTGTCTTTAGAATATGAGAGTAATACAAGCTCATGGCTTCTACAGGAGTAGACACATTCTAAGACCATATTTTTTGTTTATGTACCACCTCCCTCTGAAGGCTCAGGATGCTTCCCGTTCCCAATATGACAGCAAAAGGGACAGACCTCCAAACTGAAGTGTTCCTGAAAATACTCTTCTGTCTGGCTGATACCTGGCTGATTGGCCTTGCCAGCATACCTCACATGCTCTAAGAGGGTGCACACAGATTGTTTTTTCCAGAGACCAAGAGAAATGGTGCGGCTTTCATATATATCTGAGGAGGATTGGGTGACTCACCTAGGAGTTCCCAGAAGCAGAGAGTGGAAGGATGCAGCACTTACTGGAAATGCTCAGGTGTCATTTCCCCTGGACAAAGTGTTGGCACAGGCAGTGAGCTGGCAGGTTGCACTCAGTCACACTCACCAAACTAGGGCACAGAGAGAGAGGACTGTGTTTTAGCAGTTCTCTCTTGTGGACTTGGTTTCAGCAACCTGTCCTCCAGGGGAGCTGGACTTTGTGGCACGTATGGAAGGCAAGCAGGGGCTTTTGCCATCAGCTGAGGACTAAGGGAAAAGGTCTCTGGCAAAGGAAATAGACTAGACTAGACTAGAATATTTTCTGTTGGAAGGGACCTACGACAATCATCTAGTCCAGCTGCCTGAGCACTTCAGGGCTGACCAAAAGTTAAAGTGTGTTATTCATTGTCCAAATGCCTCTTAAACACCAATAGGTGTGGGGCATCCATCGCCCCTCAAGGAAGCCTGTTCCAGTGTTTGAGCACCCTCTTGGTAAGGAAATGTTTCCTAATGTCAAGTCTGAACCTCCTCTGGTGCAACTTTGAACCATTCCCACCACGGAGAAGAGTTCAGCACCTCTATCTCCATGTGTCCTCCTCAGGAAGCTGTAGAGATAAATGAGGTTGCTCCTCAACCTCCTTTTCTTCAAACTAGACAAGCCTGAAGTCCTCTCACAGGACATTCCTTCCAGCTTTTTCACCATCTTTGTTGCCCTCCTCTGGATATATTCAAGGACCTTCACATCCTTCTTAAATTGTGAGGCCCAGAACTGCACACAGGACTCAAGGTGAGGCCACACCAATGCTAAATACAGCGGGATAATCACCTCTTTTATTGATGAATTATTTACTGGGTAGAATCATAGAATAATAAAATCATAGAATCATTGCATCATCATAGAATGTCTTGGGTTAGAAGGGACCTCCAAAGGTCATCTAGTCCAACCCCCCCTCCAGTAAGCAGGGACATCCTCAACTAGATCAGGTTGCTCAGAGCCTCATCAAGCCTGACCTCGAATGTCCCCAGGGATGGGACCTCCACCACCTCCCTGGGCAACCCGTTCCAGTGTTCCACTACCCTCATAGTAAAGAGTTTCTTCCTAACATCCAGCGTAAATCTGTCCTTTTCCAGTTTAAAATCATTGCTCCTTGTCCTATCACTACAGGTCATTGTAAACAGTCCCTCTCCAGCTTTCATGTAGTACCCCTTCAGGTACTGGAAGGCTGCTATAAGGTCTCCCCAGAGCCTTGTCTTCTCCAAGCTGAAAAACCACAACTCCCTCAGCCTGCCCTTCCAGACCTCTGATCATTTTTGTGACCCTCCTCTGGACCTGCTCCATCAGGTCCATGTCCTTCCTGTGTTGAGGGCTCCAGAGCTGGACACAGTACTTCAGGTGGGGTCTTACCAGAGCAGAGTAGAGTGGCAGAATCACCTTTCTTGATCTGCTGGCCATGCTTCATTTGATGCAGCCCAGGATGTGATTTGCTTTATAGGCTGCAAGTGCACATTGTTGGCTCATGTGCAGCTTTTCATCCACCAGAACCCCCAAGACCTTTTCTGCAGGGCTGATTTCTATCACCTCATCCCTCAGCCATTCCCTCACTCTTGTAAGATGAGGGTACTACAGAGGGGCATCATCTCTGAAAGATCTTTTGGGAATGTGTATTTACATACATACATGAGAGCAAATCCCCTTCTGAGACTTTATAGTATGTAATAGCAAGAGAAGGCCATATAAGTGGGAAATTTTATGGAGTCCTCCATTGTTGATTTACTGCCTAAATTGATTTTCCTATAAGCTATTTATAGTATTCAAATGGTATGCACAATTTTTGTGTGCATGAAGTCCTTAAGTAAGAAATTATTTATGTTCATTTTACATGTTGTCTGGGAACTTCTAACAGTTACTACTGAGGATGTTATATACTTTCACTCTGAACTTTTATTCAGTATAACACTGGAAAATCCTGGCCAGAAGGGTCGTGGAGTATGCTTGAGCAGTAAGTGGAACTGCAATAAGAAAAGTTGTGCAACAGTTGTACATGGCAGAGTTGCCACATCCCCTTTTGACTCTTTAGCTGGTTCAGGGTCAAAGTGATTACTGTGTTTGAGGTTTAAAACTGTTTTTATCTCAAATCACAGAACAAGGACCTGGATTTTTTTTGCCTTCCTCTACATTAGTGGATTGGTGGTTGCCTGCTGGTATCATGGAGGCATGGCTCAAGCAAGCCCTTCTCTGCCACTGATGAAGCATCAGATAGCAACAGGATAGATCTATCTCATTCCCAGATTTTTGACTGAGACCCTATAGTCTTGAAAGGACCAAGCTATTCTGCCCAACCAAGTCACCAGATCCAGTACTTGGGTGAAATCTGATCGCCTGTGATTGCCAAATCAGGTAAGACAAACTAATATTGCTCTATGTGTGGTGCCCTGTTGGGCCTGGAGCATGTCTACTTCTGGGGTATATGGAGGGGGACCCAGGGCTGGGCCACTCAGAGGTCCTACAGGGACAGGTCCTACAGGGACACTGTGGGAAGGCTTGTCATGAGGGGAAGGTGCTGGGTGCAGCTGGAGCAAGTGCCCTGACACACCTCCAGGAGGGCTCCCAAGAGCCTGAGCATGCTGTGCTTTGAAACCCCACCTGAGATTTCCCCCTGGGTGAGTGCAACCAGATTTCCAAGCTGTTCTCAAACTGCTCAAGTGCTCATGTATCTGCAGGGTGTACCACGTACTCTCTCCTTGTCTAACTTCTACCAACATCTGTGGCGTTTTTTAGGCATTTTGTTTTCCCATACTGCTTCTCCCTTCTGTCTCCTCTCCTTCACTGCTACCATGAACCCATTCCCACTGTCCAGCTCCTGCAATGGGTCCAGCTGAGCTGCTTTAGAAGGGGAAGCAGCTCCTCAGAGGCTGCTCTGGATGTTCGGTAGCTCCCACTTCAGACATGAGCGTGACTGCTGGTGTGTATCACTAGCAGAGCACCACTCACAAGGGAAACTTCTCACGTGTTCTCCTTGGCTCCTCTTTTATTCCCAGTCACAGCAATTATGCGGCTGCTTTTTGGCCTTCATTTGTCCTAAGCTGTTGTACCTCAAGTGAGCGCCTATTAGGACTTTCTTCTCTGAAAAGGACTGACTGCAAAATAAGCCAAGGGTCATTTCCCTTCCCCTGAGACCAGGAGATGTCCTGGCTTTTAAATCAGACTCCATAAATTTTAAGCATCTCATGTGCTTTGCCTAGAAAGGGGTGGAGGTTCCCCCAGAGAAAGGGAGGAAAAGGAACTCCTTCTGATACTACAGTACATCACTTGGGCAAACATTTTTAAGGCATCTGAGACAAATGAAAGCACAGAACAGTAAAAAAAAGCAATCATTAGTATACCAACTGTGTGAAATCATTCAGAAGAAGAAGTGGAAGAAGGAAGTGACCATTTTCTATTTCCTGTGTCATCTTTTCTTGCGTATCTTCCCGCAGGGTTGGGCATCAGCAGGTGGAGTTGCTAAATATCTGCCAGCAAAAAATGCTGCCAGTAAGTAAAATGCTGCCATTGAAAATCCACACAAATAGACTGGGCTATGTATGATGAATGCAAATTTTTAAACTGAAAATACTACTGATATCTGCAATGCTCACTACAACCTCAGAAACAAGGATTTGGTCTGATGTCAGAAGCTTGAAACTTCTACATGTCCATAAAAATCTCAAATTAACCAGCACATAAACTGCCTTCTCAGCACTACCCATGGGTTTCTCTAACCCATACTGATTTTTTTTTCTGCAAGATTTCAGTGGGAAAAGCCACTGGAGATCAAGGTGACCCTAACAAATGGTATGAGGAGTATGTGTTAGTGGGGCGATGTGGCAAGGAGGTCAAGAGCTGCTGTGGCTGGCTGCTTTTGGTGGTGAGCATGATATTTATACCTCAAAATGTTCTGGTCCTTTGATGGAATATCCTTCTAACCCCTGTGTTTACATCCTGAGAGCAGAAACAAGGGCTTCACTGCAGAGTTCCTCGCTGCCCCTTCCCTCTCAGGGTGAGGGTCCAAACTGGCAGCTGGAGGTATATGCCCCCAAGGCAAACACCCTTACCAAGGCAGCACACCTGGCCCAGAAACAGCTGGAGGTCCAGTTCCAGGCTCAGCACTGTTTTTTGGTTAAAGGCAATATGTTCCCTTTGTCCCCTCACTAACAAGTCCCACAGGTACCAGTACTAGCTTTGCTTTTTCCCATCAAGCCTGTACCTTTTCTCAGGCCTCAGTTTTAATTTCTCTTCTACAGACACAATGGTGATGTTTTTATAAATTGCATATTTATGAGGGCTCGTGGCCCAAAGAAGTCCAACTTTTCTAAATCCATGAGCATTTCTAAATCCATGTGAGATTCTTACATAGCCCAGAGCTGCTTCACAACCCACCTCCCCCAAAGAAGCAGCTCCTGGGTAGGAGACAAATGTGTGCCCAGGGCTCTTTCACACCATCCGAGGAGTGGACATCTTGCATGATTGTGGCAGGACAATAGCCTGACAGTTTCATCCTTAGGTAGGGATTAGATAACCAGCACCCCATCCACAGGTGTAACCCAAAAGGTGGGTACGTGGGATGGTCCTAGCACAGAAGCCACACCTGAACACAAGCTGTGTGTGGCATACAAGCCCACTTCTGTCTGAAAATCTAAGCATTGCTCAGGGTATAGAGCAACCTATGTGTGGAGGAAACCTGTTGTCAGCTCCTCTGGCAACTGACAGGGCTATGGGTGAAGGTGTGTCACAGAGAGAGGGAAAAGGCAGAGAATCATAAGAATATTAATTCTTGATTTCTCTGCTGCAATTAAGAAAGGGTTGTGTTTTTCATTTTCACGTGCTTCAACTCCCACCAGCTGCATGCACCCACCCACAGTATGTGTGCCGTGTTTTTATTATGGCTGTAGCCTCAGGTAGCATGGAATTGGGGCCAAGCATACATTAGTAAAATTAGAAGAAATATCATCTGACGGGTCTGGACGGTGCTGTGGGCAGAGCATATTTGGCAAGACTGCTTCCTTTGCAATCCAGCCCAGAGACATTCCCTGATCCTATCTGAACAGGGACTGAACTTGCAGAACAAGTCCCAGCTTGCGAGCTGTGAGTCAGGGATGTCTTAAACACCACCTCAGCACCCAACACCAACAAGCTCTTTTTCTCTTGTTCATCCTGCTTAAATAAATGCAGTAAGTCCTCAAGTTAATAGAGCAGCCTTCAGGGCTGCAAGGCATAGGTCTGGGGTTTTTATGGTCTCCAGCATTTGCCCCTTTGTATTTGTCCATTTTTGACCCATTATTCTCCTCTTCTTTGGCCCAGATAACATGACTCATGACTGCACTGCTCATAGTGTTTTGAAACCTGCAACTGCTCCACAGGGCCACGTTAATGTTCCTCACTGGTTAGCCATAGGGATATATGCATTTCAATGGCTTTCTCCTTGTAGCAGCCTTTCAAGGATGTGTATCTGTGCTTAAAACTAAGTATAATTTCCCACTTCTTTCAAGTACTATCCTATTAAATAGACCCTTCTTCACAACTCAAGAGATTTCATAAATTGTCTGTAAAGATGGGCAGGAGTCTGTGGAATAGCCTGCAGCACACACACACTCACACACACCATAGTATCTGAGAAAGACTAATTAGAAATGTTGTGTTTGGGAACAATTTACTAAAAAATAGTGGTGAAAAACTTCAGATCAGGGGAAGACAGGACTTAATATGGATGTCTTCCAGAAATCCCCACCTGGTAACGGTATTGCAACGGCTCAAGCTATCCTTGCCCAAGATTCAGTGAGGAAGTGCAGATGTAAAAAGGCAATAAGAAATGACTGCAAATGTGCATTTACCTTGTTACTAGGAGACTGGAAGAGAAAACATTATTTACCTGTGAAGCAAAGGAATTTAAGGCAGAAGTTTTTAGTGACAGAGTAGCAAGCATAGTGTTTTGCTCAAATACAGATCAATAGAGACAAAAGGCTGATACAGAGGGACAACAGAGGGTGTGTCTGATGTTTTTGTAGCCTCAGTTTATCTAACTTAAAAAATGGACAAGTTACAGAGAATAAATGAGTTGTGGATGGTAATAAACAAACTGTAGCGCTATATGGGAGAGAAAGGGTCATGCTCCCGTGTATCATGGATGTGCCAAGATTTGCCATACTCTCATGTACCGAGAAACTCATGTTTAAATCTAAATTTCTGCGAGGGAATGAGAAGGATCAGGTTGGAAGGGAAAATAAAGGCAGCTTAAAACTGGCTTTTATCTAAAATATATTTTGCTCCTCTTCCACAATACAGCATGATGAAGTCTTTGTGCCCCTTTTCTCACCTTCCTTTCATTTTGCAGTATCACCCACTGCTCTTTACATGTCAGTACTGCCCACTATCAGCACAATGCACATTCCTTTAACAAGCAACACCATTCCCCTCTCATGGGCTTAGAATGAATTATTTTAGAGATATCATTCAGGGCTCTTAAATATATTGGGTTTAGAGCTATTTTTACTTGCAAGTGCTTGAGACAGTCCTTTGATGTTTCATTTGGGTTCAGGGCAAAACAGACAACACTTTAAAATAAGCAAGAGCCGGTGGTTTCGTTCTAAGTATTACCAGAAGCCAGGGTGAGACCCAGAAGACGAAGGGAAAGCAATTGCCAAAGATTTCCGTTGGATCCTTACTCTCCCCAGGGTTTGTAAATCTGTCCTGTAACATTCTTAATCCCTCCTCCTGCAGGGGAGTACGGTATCACTGAAATCTTCACAATCTCCTGCAAACAAAGGTTTTAATGCAACCCTTTGTTTATTGTCTCTGCAATCCTTTCATTTTTCAGGAGAAAAAAAGGGGTTATTTCTTCTCTGGAGCCTGAAGGCTAGGGAAGTTATCCAGTGTCCTATCCTGCTCTGCATCCCATCCAGCATTTTGACAGGCATGGACTAGTGCATGTCCAAACACCACCTCACTGAAAGTGCCAAAAGAATGGAATGCTGGAGACATGGAGTGCTGGCATGACAATTTGCCAAAGTCAGTGTGAAGGGAAGGCAACCACAACTACCAGGCCATGTCCAAATGGCACGGAAAGCAACTTCTGGAGAGGCTTATGTGCCCCTCCATGGCACTCTGTGACTATGGTCAGGATGTGTGCCATGCAGGAGGGAGACAAGCCTGGTCCTGAGATCAGCCTTGTGAATATCCTTAGCCAACAGTATCAATGTTATCAAAAGTGGCAGGGCTCAGGAAGCTGAACTGATCTGCTTCTGCCTCTGCCTCTCCTACCTATGCTCCAGCATAGTTTTGACAAGTCTGGCCTGAGATAAGGCAGGAGCTTTCTCATCTAGCACCATCTAAAAGTGAGAAGTAGGGATTCTATCCCTCTCCATCCTTAGTGGATTGTACAGGGAATGATTCCTATCCAAACTGAAACCATTCTGGGAGCATGACCTAGTAGATGTGCTGCCTACATGCTGTTTCATCTAATGAATTTTACTTACCTTTTACTACATCTTTCAGCATATGGGTAGACCCTTCATTATCTGTAGCTATTTCAGGAGACAGTGTATTAGAGGTAGCTCAATATAAACCTGTTGTGTCTAACACGCATATGTAGAAAGGACAATTTTTACTTTTTTTTTTTTTTTTTTTTTTAAGGAAAAGAAAATCCTTTAGTAATCATTTTAAAGGGAAAGTACACTGGGAAGAGTACAGGAGAATAGGAAGAAAAGGTTGGAAAAAAAATGAAGGCAAGTCACATATAAGTAAGCAGGGGAAATACTCAGTACAGCAAGATGGTGTTGATGCTAAAATGGGAGGAGTTTTAAATGCTACTGAACTGAGAAATTACCCTGTGGCACCTACAGAGATCAGCAATGTGGACAGGAAATATCATAATGAGACTGGAATGATACAGGCTAACAGCTCGCAGGAAAAAATGTCCCCAAAAGATGCTCAGAAGCAGCCATGTAAGGAAAAGCTGGAAGATGATATAAGAGGACAATCTACATGTAACTTTTGGCAGCCAGCGTGCATTACAAAAGACCCATGCCACTCTCAGTGGGCATCACACTAACCAGCCTGGCTTGGATACAGCTAGAAGGTTGCAGTTAATTTCTTGGCATCCCAATGCCAAAACTGTAAAATCAGAGGCTTCAAAGAAGAGTAGAGACATGATCAGATCATTTGGTGTGGGTTTGATTTATGAAGATAGAGCAACGCTTAGATATAAGCTGGTGAAGAGATAAGAAAATAGCAGACATGAGCTTACAAGTATCTGAAGGATGTAGGCAGGGTCACATAAATGTGCTTGGAGAGAGAGAAAATAGGATGTGATAGGAAGAAGGGAAAATTAGCTACCAGTGTTGAGTAGTCAAGATTTGGACACAAGGTCTTAGACTGAGAGAAAATTCTCTTGCATGGGACCTTTCAAACAGCAGAAACTTCTGTAGATGCAGCCTTGCTTGTATAGGGTAAAAGATAATAGCTTCAACTCAGACTTTTAAGACTCAATGCTTCTTGATGAAAGGTGAATTTTAAAAGTGAGTTCATTTCTGCCATGGATAAAGTGAGCTGAAAAAATCATCATCTATTCCAGTTTTCTAAATTTCCTTAAAAAACATAACATGCAATGAGCAATCAAAGGAAAGACAAGAAATTGAGAGCTAAAAGTCAGCAAAATCATTAAAGAAACAGCAAGAAATATTAAGAGCACAATGCATTCAAGTTGGCACAGAGGGACAGATGGTACATACCCAAGGGTATTAAAGGAATTAGTTGAAAAACTCTTAGGCCCATTATCCATTATACTCAAGTGCTCCTGAAGAACTGAGGAAGCCCTGATGACTGGCAGAGGGAAAACATCACGCTTCTTTTCCAAAAGGGGAATTACAGATCAATTAACTTAACCTCCTTTCCAGGTGAAATTTGGGTCTTTAATAATAAGAAACTAGTAGTTGTTGTTCCACAGGAAGAACAAAACAGAATGTGTGACACATAAAGATAGGTCACATTAAGAGAAGAAGTTGCATCCAAGTGATAGACTCTACAGCCAGATTATACTCAGGATGTTGATGGGAGGAGGAAAACCACAGGGTGTGTGTGTTGGGTGGGGAAAATAAAAAAGAAGCAGCTGCTTATCCATCATGTGGGATGGACCACAGCGGGCCATGCTGGTGGGAGGAGGACAGGGATACAGTCCCTTGAGCAGCTCAGTAAATTTGCCATTAAGTGTCTCACTCGCTGACAACCAGTTACATTGAGAGCTCTCTGCAGGAGATTTCACTAACCGATTTTCTTCAGTTTCTTCAGGCATAATATTCCTGTAGATCCTGATCCATCTCTAAAAGATTACATGCAGACACAGTTGACTTTAACAGTGGTTGGACTGAACCCAATGCAGAACAGGAAAGATGTAGGGTGGATACAGAGAGTAACAATGAAAGAGATTAAAATCAGCTTGTACAATAGAAAGTGGAGTACGCTTGTAAATATTGCCATGTTGGTCCTCAGAGACTCCTGCTGTGTTGGACATTATATTCATCTGCAGTAGCATCGAGGAGGGAGAAGAAAAATACATCAGTCAGATTCAAAGATAACACCCAGCTGGAGTGTGAATTGCTAATAATTTATTAGAATCACCATCCTAAAGGGATTTCAATAAATGAAGAGTTGGACATAGTGGGAATTGCAAGAAACTGAAACAATCTAAGTGCAGAAACATCCACAGGGTAACAATGCTCACTGAAGAGAGGTCAAAACAGTAAGGCAGAGGCTGTGGAGAGCAGTAAAGCCGAAAAGACCCTGGGATGCAAATGTTGATAGAAAACTAAAACTGATAATTCATTAAAAAAACCCAGATCAATCTACTTTTGAAGTGCTAATAGGAATACCACTAAGGGAAGGACCTACTGAAAAGAGTGCAGGCAAACAGGTAATGTTACAGATTAACTGGTGTAGACAAGAAAGTGGAAGGGATGACCTGTTTACTAGGAAGATCAAAGGAAATAAACACACACATAGCCTGGAAAAAAAGGGAGGCATCAAGGGATAGTCTGATATAGAGACAAATCCTACCATGAAAGAATGCTGCTGAGTGGGAGGGAGGACCAGGGCTCTTCAATTAGCAATGGTGGGGCTACACACACAGGGCCAGACTCAGACTGGGAAAGGGGGTAATGATCTGATGACTTGACAAAGTCTCCAGCAGGATTGGCCTGGGAAGGTCTCCATCATCCAGAAGAACAGGGTTTAAAACCACCATACACTCTGGTCCTATATTTGGTTCTCTGCCTACATGCAGTCATCAGTTGGCTGCATCTGGGTTCACAACATGTTCATAGCCACATTTTCAGCAGTGTTCCTTGGGCCAGTAGGTGTGAAAATGGAAGTAAAAGCAACAGAGCTTGAATAATGGGGGAAAGTGTATGGTGAGGGGGAGGAAAGTTGCTGTAATCAGTTTCTGAACAGAACTCTTAAACCTGCTTTTCAACTTTGCAAAACTGCTCAGTGCAAGCCCTTCGTGCTCTGGGGGTTAACACCTCACGCACCCTTAACGCAATAGTAAAATTGTCCTCGGCTGCAAGGTGAGAACAGGAGATTAGTGCTACGTGTGAACCCTAGCTTTGTGCATCATCCCTCAGTGGCTCTGCTTCCTCTGTGGACAACAACACCCAACGTGGAAAAAGAGATGACCTATTAGGAATTTGAGTGGTTACCTTTCAAAATGCTGGACCACTCATTCCACCAGTGCCTCCATTTCTTTGTGTTTGCTGCCTACTGACTTCTGGCTTCAATTCACAGTGCAAGTTATGATCCAGACACCTCAAAATGTTCATGGCCAGCTAACCAATTCTTCTTCGTTTTCACACATCATCTCCAAGCCTTTATTAACACAGAGCTTTCAGGAGCCTACAGCAGGATCTGTCTGCAGCAGGCCCTCTACTCTTGAATTTGCCCCCAGTAGAGACACTCCTCATTCTTATCTGATCTTCACCAGAAGTGGCAGCTCTTCACCTGTCCGCTAAGGCAGAGTTCCTCATAGTAGGCTAAGGAATTCCTGGCAATTCTTCTTGGTGGAAAGGCTTTCACTTGTATGTAAATGATATGAAATCCGCCTACATGCTTGGGAGAGTGACAGCACATTGTGATCATACGGCATCACTCGAGTGCCCGTAACAGTGACTGTAGCAACACTACTGGAAGCTCTGAAGGATGGGTATGAGAAATTCACTCCCACCACTTGACTCATGTGGGTTGCTGCTTAGATACAGGTTGAAGCAGCCACTGAAGTCACGGGTGTCTGTGGGCTGCTGAGTTTCTAACCCGATGTTTTGTGGGGTTCTGCCTATCAAAATATTTTGGATCTGCTCATCTCTGGTTACTGTGCCAGTTTCAGAAACAAGTTTTGATTGCACAGAAGCCATAGTTAGGCACCATCTTGCTCAAACACTGGCTGAGTTGGCTTCATTCTGAGCATGGGTATCGGGGAAAGGCCATGAGTGTACAGTAACTATAAGCTGTTGAAAACAGTTTTCAAGGAGCATCCCAAGGCTCCAGGGCTGCTATTCTGACTGGACAGTGTGATGCTTACATAGATATTGTTTCAGAGAAACAATCACAAAGGGAATATGCAGATATGTGAACAACTGTTGGATCTGGGAGTAGTAATCACAGACCCAAAATTCATATTAGATTTTCAAAGGAAATGTTATATTGTCTGATCTTCAAATTGCCACCACTTTGGTGTTACTAAATGAGAGGAAGTGCAGGCTTGTGGCTGAGATGGTGGGACGAGTAGTCCAGGATCAGTTCCTAGTTCTACCCCAGACTTCCTGAAACCAAGTTACTTAATCCTCCTACCCTTATGTCCAACAGTTCCCTGTCAGGAGATAAGGATAATAATACCTTTTTCCATGCCTCTTGTATTTTATTTATTAAGTAATGAGGGGTCATGGAGAAAAGATTTAATATAAAGATGCACAACCCCCTGCACTGTTCAGGAGGGTCCTCACCTTGACTGAGGACATATACATTTTTATTATTTATATTAATTTCAGCTGTTCCACCATGTTCTCTTACACAAAGGAAGACTATCACAGAAAACAACCGTTATAGAGCACAGTTAACTAGATATTACATGCATTTGTCTCTCTGGTTTAAAGAGGCATATATATCTATCTAGGTATAGGCAATGTGTTAGAGGATGAGTGGTTTACAAAGGGGCTAAGTCTTGTGATGGAGAGTTTATTGTGACTGAGAGGCTGAAGACTAACTCTTCATATTCATGGAATGGCTCCCAGAACTTTTTATTATTCATTATATGTCTATGCTGTGAAAGGGTAACTCGTATCATTAAAACTAACATAGTTGTTTGATCAGTTTGGGTACAGATTACCACAAAAGTCTGCTTTATTTCATAGTATAATATCTATTCTACATTTTGCAAGCAAGAGTACAAGTGTGAGGTATACTGTTTTCCAAATCATGGTGAGTCAATGATAGACTATTTAAAACTTCCTGTTCAGGTGAGTGGGTATCCCCTTGTCTTCTTTCAAATTTATGATCTTCCTTCCTGCCTTTAATTGTCCTTGTTCTCCTGAGGAAAGCAAAACATAATGGTATAAACCAGTCATTTTGTTTGTACGTAATGGATATGATTTGCCTTTTAACTTGAATGGTTTTTACCCATCCAGGGCTAAGAGAGCAGAATTTGTATGCTGTGGGCCTGAGGCAGTGCTCTGATGGTGGTGAGCAGGTTCTGCTGCCTGGTTGGGTTTGTTTGGTTTGTTCTCCAAAGTGTCTGAGGATGCTCAGGACCACATCCAGGCCTAAAGTCATTTCATACAATTTCAGATGCTTGATAGTCAGGAGTTCAATCTATGTAAGGCATCATAGTCATTGGAGAGACAACTCTGCAAACCAATTCTTCATGGCTCTTCTATGGTCATTATAAGAGCATGAAGAATCACTGGTGTTGTCAACCAGGCAGGGTAATTAACCCTTCTCATTCAAGAGCATATCACAATGTGGCATCCTGGTGAGAAAAAAAACTCTGCCAGGGGGCAAAGGTGTTCACACACAACTGCCCCTGCACCCATCAGGTTCAGAGTGATCAACTGCCAAGGAATTTATACGGTTACAAGGAAAGAGCCTGATAGTGACCTAGGTCCTTCCACCCAAACCAACCCCACAAGGTCATACACAGCTTTCAAGTCCATAAACAGAAGCTTGCAGTAACTGCTTGGTTATCTGCTGTGCCCTTGTGTTCAGCCTTCTGCAGCATTTGAGCTGTAGACATCTCTGACATTAATTCTCCTTCATCCCCTTTTGCCAGCTAGTAGGGAAGGAAAATTTAAATTTTCAGTTTCAGTGTTTCTTACCCATGCCTGCCTGAATTTATTTTAATAAATGGGATGGAAGAGGAGGTGTCAGTGTCTGCAAACCAGGAGTTCTTGGTAGTATTGCTGTGCCATTTTTGATTTATGTTTGGTACATGTCTCTTTCTGTTTCTGTTCTTAGCAGTTGTTAAGTGACCTGACACAAAGCACGCTGAAATCTGTGGGGTTTGGAGCAAGCCTGTGATGGGCTCAGTGTTTAGAAATTCTGAGTATATTGATAAAGTTTGAGATTTTCAGTCAAACTGGAGAAGATATGCCAAATTTCAAACTGCCTCAACATTGTTTCCATTGATGAAATACCTTTGAACATTACACCCCGTGTGAATTTTTCACAGGGACTAACTTAATCCTCCTTTATAAACCCTGTAGCAATACCAGGCTCATATTTTATAACCAAAAATCATTTATTTTGCATTTGTAGATGAGACTAATCTTTACAATAAAGACTGTAATCACTGCAGCTTCTTTAAAGATGTAAAAGGACATGAGGGAAACAGAGTTGGAAATATTGATTTATGTTTTTTAGGTAGTCAGATGCTGAATCACTACAAAATATGCACTGCGCTCTTAAACCTGCTGCCAAGGAAGAGTGAGAACACAGATGCTTTCACCATGTTTGTCTGTGTCATCCTTTCATAGTGTCTGTTCTACAAACAGCACCGTTTGTGCATTTGAGCATTGACAAGCTTGCAGATTGAACACTCATGTAAACCAAAGGTGAGGCAGACCCTGTCTGAGTAATGTTCTCCAAGTTATATTGACGTCCTCTTCAGGTTTTTTTGCTGAATATGGGTGTGCTGAACATGTTCATAACTTCACTCCTACAGGTAGATGGGACAATTAACAGTGACCAGCTTATTTGCCCAGCATAACCTCTGTGGCCACTGAATACTAGTCTCTTCAAATATGCTAGTTATCTGAATCTCTACATTTTGTACATATCCATTACAAGCAGCAGCATTTGGGTTGGAAAAGCAAGAACTACCAGGGTTATCATTTCTGTTGGCTCATTTAAAATTTGTTTTTCCTAAACACATATGTGGCAATGCAACATTCACTTTCTACTCATTTGCCACAAAAGGCCATGACAAGTGCTAAATAAGATGTGAAGCGATGTTAATAATATTTAAATTGTAATTAGTGTCCATAGCACATAGATACAAGTTAATCCACCTTCTTCCACACTACAGTAGGATATATTTTGTTTTCAAAATTTCCTAAATGGAGTCTCTTCCTGGAGTCTCTGCTGCTCCCATATGTTGCTTTCAAATATCAAGTGAGTTTTTCCAAGTGTTTTCAACATCTTATGCTGTGGCCAGCTGATGTAAATTGGCATAGTTCCATTATAATATTGGAAATATGTCGGTCTATACCAGCTGAGATTACAGCACAGTTGTAGTTTAAAATAACACTTAACATCTTTTTAATGGTTTCTTGAACAATGCGAAGTCACCTGTTTTACCTCAGTTTCTGTCTTCAGTAAAGCATATGAGTGAAAGTTAACATCTTGGGGAAGATGGGAGAACAGGACTTGTCCCTACTCAGTCTTTAAGGCAAATAGCCTTTACAAAGTCATGATGGGAGTGACTGTTTCCACAAGACCCATGGTACAGAAAAACATAATTTACCATTTTAAGTGGTTCTGAAAACAGGGTTAAATTCAGAACACTGAAGCAAATCTTTTTGGCTTCAACTCTGACACTGTTTAAATTATTCGCTGTAAATATATGACCATACTGATTTAACACTTCTGCTGTTCTTTGTGATTTCCCTGTTCAAAGCACAGTTTTGCCTATTAAACAGCTTTCAAATGTTCACCTTGAACTGCTTAAAGGTATTACCGATACACTCACATAATTCCTCCCCTTGAAGTGCCAGTCTCGTTACATCAAAAAGAAGCACACACACACACACACACACACACATTGCTCTCATGCCCTCATGTAAAGTACTGCTTTGGCAGGGCTTGGTACTCGCCTGGAGTCGTCACCCCCTTGTGCAGTCTCTCATCTCCACACCCATGGGATGTTGCCAGGGGGAGGGCTGTCAGGGACTAATGATATTTTGGGATGGAGCAGCTAACTCCTATGTGTTCTCCCCTACCTTGGGTTCATTTTGCCCAGGTGTCTTTGGGATGGCTGCTGAAAGCATGAGTGAAACCAAGCATTGTGAGCAGGGCTCTTGATGGGGACTGCAAGCTGGTCTAAGCAGAGGCTGGAATGGAGATTTCCTCACTGTTTGCCAGCTGCTAGAGTGATATTCCAGTACAGCAAAGGCCACTTTCCCAGCTGAGCTCCCCCCAGCACTAGGCATCACAGTATAAACACACAGGAGGGTATACTCTGACATGCCACTGAGCCTGGCACTGCAGAGATTTTCCCATTGCTTTGATGGGAAGGCACAGCTCACTGTATGGGAGCTGTTCTCATGTGCTCTGGGAGCATACAGGTATCCATCACTGCTCTTTGACCCCACAGCCAGCCACCATCTGTACTAAGGGAACATGAGCAGTGGAGATGTTCCTTAATGTATTTATTGAGTTAACAGGAAACATGGATAATAACTGGCTACCTCAAAAAAAGCCCAGAAGGATTGAGCAAGAACATGAAGGGAATGTCAGCTGATGAAGCTGAAGCATGGATAAAGATGGGTGTTGTAAAAGTGAAATATGATTTACCTGACTAAATGTGCCTCCTCCCAAAAATTTAGTCTCTGTGGGACTGTCATTTAGGTTGACTGTAATAGATGTCCACGGGTGGTGAGGTCCCTGAGTTACAGAGCTTGAGCTCTGCAACAGAAGGGGTTTATCACAGCTGCTGTCCTCCAAGGGTCAATGAAGGTTCCCTTCCTGAAGAAAAAGTGCCCCTTTTGGATACTTTCAGAGAGCTTCAGGAAACTGTGTCTGTCATAGACTCCTCCTCAGGCACCCAGGGATCACCCCAGCCTTTCATGGACCATCTTACTTCTTTCTCCCATCTGCCTGTACTTTGGGGCTTTCCCTGCCTTTAGAAGGGAAAATTTGGAATTATTTTTTTAAGCATTTTTCTTAAGTCAGAAATCTTTAAATCTCTGTCCCATTCTTGATTATCTTTAAAAGTCTGCTTTGGACCATTCAGATCAAGTCCAGGGATTGTGTGAGTTAAGTGTATGAGTGAAACAGAGCTGATACACATTTCTATCTCTATCTTTCTATACCCTCAGCTTGTCTGACAACCAGTGAACTTGCGGCTTTTCAGATTCTCTGCTGATATCTGAAATCTGCTGAAGCGTGAGTGGGAAAGCAAGAAAGATGCCATTTGGGAACTGGTGACTTCAACATGAGCACATTGCTGGTTTTATGCAGCAACAAAATAAAGCTTAAAGATCTCCTCTGTTCATGCCATCTTCAGTATGTTGGGGGAAATATATTTTTACATATATAAAGCAAAGCAAAACCTGTGAGGCTGCCAGCTCCCTCCAGATGACATAAAAATACTAGTACCTGGAAAGAATCAGTTAAAACCCCAGAGCTCTGTGAAATAGTAAAAAGCAGGGCACAGGCTTGAGTAGTAAAACTGTTCTCCAAAGCAGTTTGAGGATGTCTATGGGCAAGGTCATACTGCCTTCAGCTGTCCCATTAAATGTCCCTCTTGTGACAGTCCACAACATAAAAAGCTTTTGGTAAGTTTTGGGCTGGTTGTCATGTCCAGAAGGCACTTCAATGTGCCCCATTTGACATGAAGGAAGAATTGCTTGCCAAGGGAAACTGAATGTCAATCCAAAGTCAAATGTGAATGGTAGCACCAGTATCCATAACCCTGAACACCAGTGAAACTTCCAGAATGAAACTGCATAAAATGTTCCTTCTCAAGGTCTGAGTAGAGTCCATGACCTGTTTGAACTTGATCATGTTCTGGTTTAAGACAGGATAGTTGTGTTGCAGCCCTTGGCAATTCTGCCAGCCTGTGCCAGCTGGACACATCTCCCTGGCCATCAGTCTTCACAGTTTATTGCACTCAGCAATGGGCAAATATTCAGTGGTTTTTCTGTTGCTTCTTTCTCCTAATGGAGCTCCTAAGTAACCTAATTGGTAATTCACATTTTAATGAGCTCCTTAGTATGGGGTTAATAACCCACATTATTTTGTGTGGTTCTAACCATTAGCAGATTTATGTTAAATGGTTTTAGTTTGTTTTGATGCACATCTGTTGACTTAGTGCCTCAGAAAGTAAATAGTTCAGTGCAGATTTGATCAGGAACAAATTTGGGATATACCCTTGAGGTCCTAAATGCAGGTAGCAACCCTGCCACTATCTGCTCTCTTACAATTTACCTTATTAAAATTTTCCCAAGAACCCAGCAGGATACATTTTTCCAACATGATGCTCCACAAAGTTGTCCCACCGCTGCAGTAATTGGTGGCATGGTATCGTAACCCAATGGGCTGTTTTCAAAGCATCTCCCTAGGTGTTCACTTCAAGGAATGAATTGATACTGGCACCTTGGAGGAGTGGTGGAGGGAAAGGACAGAAATCTGAAAAGGAACCTGAATGGATGGGGGAGGGGGAGGAGGAGGAGGAGGAGGAGGACTGGTTCCCAGGGATTTCACACATAACTTCTCTTGCTATGGCAATCTCTCTGTTTGTCTGTACTTCCTCAGAGCAACAGCTTCACCCGGAGCCACACAGTCAGGCAATTTCAATAGTTCCCTTTTGGGAGTGTGGGGGACAAGCAACGGTGATTTTCTCAAAAAAAAATGTGGTGTGTAGGGGAGTGTGATAGAGAAAGAGTTTGCAAATATGCATTAGCCTGGTCCCTGCTTTTGCCAGGGTGTCATCTGGGGCATGTTTGTGTATGGCACCCAGCACAACCACCACCTGATTTCAGCTGGAGCTTCTAGGCAGAGCCATGGTACAGATAAATAAAAAGGTTTGGGTCAAGGAAGTGAGAATTCAGCAATCACACCCTCCAACATATGGAGGAACTACAAAACATGTCTTGTATCCAAACATCCCTTTTACGTGCTCTCAAACTAGCAGGATGGGAAAAAGTGTTGAATCACAGATATTGTCCCTGGTAAAACACCGTCTCACCCACAAATTGCTTATAACACTAATAGAAACATGGCACAGACAAGAATCTGTGGGAAGAGTGACTCACTAGAAATGACATATTTATATAACACCTCTCAACATCATATTATGGCAGTTCTGTTTCCGCAGGATCTGATCCTAGAGGTCCTGCTGCACTCCAGACCTTGAGGTTGTACACAGCCTCATTAAGCTCTGCTTAATCATGGCCTTTCCCAATACAGGAGACGGTCAAAACGTCGCCTCCAAGAGCATACCAGATGGCTCACTTCCCTTGACCTTGAGGCAGGCCAGATTTCATCTGGCTTCATGATGCTGTGTGCCCACAGAACAAGAGGGTTCAGTGTAAGTCTAGCCTGCGAACAAGTAAGCTTACTTCTGCAGAAGGTATTTTCATCAGGATAGAAGTGAAGAGAAACTCCATACCTTCCTGCACCCTTTTCACTGTGTGATTTCAGGAAACTGCTCCCTCGTGATGAAAAGTTCCTGCAATAATGCACCCCGAGGTGTTGGGTTTTAAGCCTTTCCAGCAAACAAGATGTGTCCTGCTTTACAGAAGTGCACTTGCCAGGGTGCAGCTTGCCAACTGCTAAGATTCAGGCTCAGAAAATTGATTCTTTTTATTTATTTTTTTTTTTCTAAATTGAGCTGGATCAAGTCTTTGTAAGAGAAGATTATCTTGGCACAGCCTGGACAGAAAACAGAGATAATGCCAGTTGCGTGTTAACTTTTCAACTGGCATGTATTTTGTTGTTTAGAGATGGTATTAGTGGGATGTGATCTTCCCTCCAGTGCCAGAGAGGTTAATGTAACTGTCACTACAAGCATTTGAGTTAGGCAACACATATCTGAGTTTAAATCATGCTTCACATGTGGACTTAGTGTATTGAAAGCATTTAGGATTTCAAGCCACACTTCTTCTTTCAAGTCAAGGCTTCTTTCAGCCTCTTCAAATACTTTTTAGTGACATTTTAAAGAAACTGAACTAAGTGGATAGAGTGCTTGATAGGCTTCCCAGCATGTAGAGCAGTGCAAACACTGCACCATGAGCATCATGCCCAGAGAGCCTTGTTCTGACCATGGATTGTGTGGCAGCACCTGCTGTCCTTCCCTGAACCCTCACTGCCACCAGTGATGGCCCGAAAGAGCTTCTGCTCCATTGCTCTGCATCTTCTAGAAATGTTTCCTGGAAACATATGCCTTGGAGTCTACTTTTATCTGGAAAAAACTGTGAGGTGTCCTCACATGGTTGCTGGTGTATGTAGCACCACTATGAAGAGAGCAGCTGATCAGGGAAAACTCCTCTCAGAAAGCCCTGCTCAGAATAAACACCAGCCAATGCAGAGAAGGGTCCATTTTGTCAGGCCACATGGCTCCCCTGGCCATTTCTGCTGGCTGGAGTTACGTGAGTCTCCCACATATTCAGGAACAGGGTTGTTCTTTTCCCAGCTGTTGAAGTATTCCACTTAAAGAAATGGGCTCCTAACAGGGATGCCTTCCCACTACAAGGGTGAGAAGTAGTAGGACCTATCTGAAGTGAACTGCCTGCAATCGTGTTTCTCTTTGAGAAAAATCTCACTTTTTCCAGAGGGTTCCCCCAGCCTGGAAGCCTGGAGATAAGGAGGCAAAGATAAAGGCTGAGCTGTGGGGCTGTTTGCATTGGAAGAGACAATAAAGCTGATGATAGTAAATGCTGAGTGTATGAGACTGAATGGATGGATGGAAAATTACCAAGATACTATATGCTGCTTTATCTTGGGAACTCAGCAAGCAAATGTGATTTCTAGCCCAGCATGATATGATACTAGCTGAGCTGCATCCTAAGATACATGGGAGAACGGCTGGCCTCTCCTGCCTGCCAGGCCTCTTTTTCACTGTGCTTCACACCATGGACAGTGGGCAGCCTGGAGTCCAGAACATGCAACAGGGACACCAGGCTGTCGAGATTTATGTCCTACATGTACCACCCCCAGGAAAGTCATGCAGGACTGTTCTTCCCTTCCCTTTGATTTAGAGCTCAGTCCTTTCGGGGTTCTGAGCCTTCATCTGCCTGTCAGTCACTCTACGTTAATTTATTTTTTTAAGGGCTAACAACACTTCCCTTCCCACAGCCGTGTTGTGTAGATAAATAGGTGGTGCTTGATGGTGTATACTGCAAGCCTTTCTGACAGAGTAAACCTGAGGCCAGCACGGAGAGTTGGCTGCTGGGGCAGCAGGACAAGAGACCGTACTGCTCTTAAAATAACATCCAAACCAACGAACAAATGAGTGAGACACTTGCCTACTATCTGAAGACTTCCTAATCCCTACCCAGTGCTCAGGGCTGCCAGAGAAACTCTTCATGGAGCACTGAGCCAATTGAATGGAGGCATAAGGAGACTTTCTTACTTCCAACCCATGGGTTGCTGTGTTGCATCAGAAACCTCTTTGACAGTGGGAGGAATTCCTAAATTCATTATCTATAAAAACTGAAGGCTGCTGACATATCTGAACTGCAATTAGGGTGGAGCCTTCAACATTTCTTTATATTTTTCCCTTCCTCCTCCTCTTCCCCATCTCAGTAAGTCCAAGCAGGAGCTGGAGGGCAGGAGTGGGACCGGGTGGCATGTGGGGAAGCTGATGCAAAAGTCCAGAGGATGTACCTGGGACCTTTCCAGAGAACTGATTGTAGCCTGTGGGTCATCTGTAGCCAACAACCAGGTCTGGTCCGGGCTAGCCCCATGCAGATCTAAGCCTCATGCATCCAGATCCAAAATGGAGGAATGGTCTGTGACGAGCTCACCAGCAACCTGCACCCTTCTCCTTTCCAAATTTCCTGCAGAAACATGCTGGGCACTGCAGGGACTACATCTTTTTTCTGTTTTGGTTTACATATGTTTCCAAAGGAAAGATATTAACCCTTGAAGCACAGGGGGAATGGGAAGGGTGGAAATAAATGCGTAGGCTATGCTCCTCTTAGACATAAAGCAACTGTAGCCACTAGGAATTAATTTGCTCCATTCCCTTCTAATTTGAATCACAATCCCTTTTTTTTTTTTCTTTTTTTTTTTCACAGAAAGGCACATCCTTTCCAGAGGTAGGTGCAGAAGTTTTCAGATGTGAGCTTCAAAGCTTTGTGTGGTGTTCCCAGTTTAACCTCTGGGGTCTGATAAAAGAACCAGTTTCCAGGCTGCACGAAAAATGGAGACAATTGAGCACATCCCAGCAGCATGCTGAGCCTCTCTTTGCTTTAGTCAACGGTGCAGAGCTTTTTTTTTTACTAGCCTCGGTTAGTATCCAAGGGGCAGCACTTGTACTCTGACATAGCACAACAATGTTTCGTGACCCACATGAGGGTGTTTCTCAATATGCTGCCCTGCATATTGGCCCTGCATACTGGAGATCTTCTTAGCAGCTTTGTGATGGATATTCATTCATATGTGTATGTATATATATGTGAGAAATTATTGGGCCAGAGCCTTGGCTGTCATAAATACGTGCAGGTCCAATAGGGCCAGCTGGTGTGTGCCAGAAAATATGGCTCTGTGTGACTGAGGCTGAAAATCTTCCTGGGAGAAAATTGTCTGTGACATTTGTTGCATGACACATTGTTAGGAAAGATGAGCAAATAACTCATTTTAAATTATCCAGTCAATGGATGCTGCCACATCATTGCTTACCAAGACATCATGGGACTGATGAGCACTCTTCTCCTGACCCCCAAATCTATGCTGGGGCAAGGCCTGGCTGTGCATGATTCCACATCCTGTCTCCCTGGTTCACCAAGGAGGGATCCCCTCCATGAGGCTGGAGAGGAGACAAGCTTTGCCTTGGAATTCAGATCTCTCCCAGTCTGGGCATGGCCAAATTATCCAGGAGCAATGTCCAACACTCACAGATTAATTTCCCATGACTCACAATGTAATAATTCCTGCTGTAATTCGTGGTATGACTCCTAGTGTTGTGCTTCTAGGATTCACCACCTGAAATTTGAGGAGAACAGCAAAGGCTTGATGGGACATGTGGATTACAGGGTGTCTCCCAGGGATCTCACAGTGTAAGTGTAGAAAGGATCCAGTTCTCAGCTACAAATGTTTCCAGCCCAGAAGTGTGGTGAATTTCCTGTTTGCAGAGATCCCAGATGTTTGCTTTAAAATTCACTCCAGCACAAATGTTCACACTGGTAAACTTGTTCACTGGACTGTTTCCAGAAAATGAATGCAAAAATAGGGATGGGACAAAAGGGGGGAGAGATAAATGATGGTTTCTTAGTTTGCTGTGAGTGAATAAAACACACACAGACACTGTCTGGGATTTGACCAGCCATGGTTGGAAAACTTATAGGAATCAAGTAATGGGGATGGTAGAGGAAATCCTGTCATTCATTGTTTTAGTCTTACTGATGTCATTTTTATGTCCCTTTTATCCCTTGTCTCATCCAAGGCTTCCAGAGGGAGAGCTGTGACTGACAGTTTTGGTCAGACAAGCAGACATGACGTGCAAGAGGTCAATTCATTCTCTGTTTGTCAGAGAGGAAGAGATTTATTTGCTGTAGGTACATCCGGCTTTGACTTCTTTGCGATGCTCTTTTGTTTATGCAAACCAGTCGGCTGGGGGCATGGAGGTCAAGATCTACATCCCAAGTAGGAAATCAGTGCTCAGAAATAGCAGGCCTGGGAGTTCACGAGATGAAGGTCCCTCCAGGCTCCCTCTCAAATGTGCCCTGTAGAAGGGAAAACAAACCTTCTGCATTAGGGCAGAAGGGTGTATTTATGGCTGTAAACTGCAAAGACAAGCTTTACCACACTGCAATCACATTATTTCAGGGCAGATGATACACAGAGGAGGTGATCGGGAACTATTAGCTACCCACATTTTTTCAAATGGAAATTCCAAGTGCCTTAGAACATGCTGTGTTTTGATAAATTTTGACATACGACCCCATTTTGCAAAAACATTTGGAGATCAAGACAATGAGTCTCTTTTTGCTATTAAAACACAGAATAAAGCTCAGGCTTGTGCCCAAAAGAACACAGACTCTTAATAAATCTATTCAGGTGGCTTTCTTCTCTTGATCTGAAGTTATGTGGTAACCATGGGGGTTTTTATGAGCTGAAGGCTATCTTTACATGACATAGGACCTTTCTTGCTTTGCAAGTTACTTTTACTGTTTGTTTGCAGTCATGGCTTCTTTCTTATTTTCCTAACCCATTGCTGTTAAAAATTGAAAGTGTTTCAAGTCTCAGGTGAAATAACTCCCTCCACTGACCCTGTTAATGACAGACCTACATGTACTTGCTTTGCACTGAGTTCATGAAGTTAGTTGGTTTCCTCGTGCTGCCATCTACAGAGCAAGCAACAGGTAGTGCCTGGGGATTATTAACAGACAGTTAATTCCAAATCTTCATGATCAGTACCTTCTCCAAGTCTGGCAAGCACTGGTAGCAGCTACAACTGCTGGCTTTCTTGCCCAAGACTGTCCTCGAAGTCATCATCATAAGACTGGCAATCCAGATGGCTTTGCTGCAGGTTCGTGTCACAGGCTGCTTCAATGTCAGGGAGATTCAAGTCTCCAACTCTCTGATCAGAGATCAAGGGCCAGGTCTCAGCTCTAGTTGTTTCTGGACCCCCCAGCAATCTTCCTGCTTTATTCTCATTTCATGCTTTGATTCTTCATCCTCTTCTGCGTAAGACTTCTGTCTCTCCTTCAGGCACAAGGTGCTGAAATATTCTTGTGGCATCGGTGGTGACCTATTTGGGGACTGTTCTCTGCACATCAGCACTCCCAGTGTGGCACAAGGGAACTAAAGTCTCTGCCACTGAGCTGCTGCATACCCTCAATCACACCACTTCACCCCAGTGGTGCTCTGGGATGGGACAGAGTTGTGACTTTCTCCTGTAAAGAAAGAAAAGATTGCCTAGGGTGATACTAAATCTTTCTATTGATTATAGTAGGTTCAATGTTAGGTGTTCAGAGCTAAGTATTGTTTGTGCCAGGACCCAAGAAATGAACAAGAAATCCCTTGAGACACTCAGACTCACAGGAATCCATTTACTTCTGGCAATTTAGACACTGCAAAGAAAAGCCTTTTGACAAATCCCAATGGTACTTAAACTGCATCAGGAACCTCGAGGTTTTGGATGGACCTTCTCTTTCAACAGAAGTGAAGAAAAGAGACAGGGAATGTACTGATTTATAATGTGCTAACATCTTTAAAAATCTGATCCGACCTGAATGCTCCAAGGGTCTCCGTATGAAACCCTACCCTGGGTGACACCCTTTAAGTTAAAAATAAATACTGCACTTCTGTATGTGGTGCAAGTGACTGCTGTCAGAAAGTCTGGATGCAAAGCGTACAGACCAGCCCGCAGAGGGGATTGCAGTGCAAGGAAGTTTGTCACTGGGATGGGGCTGATGCTGGGTGTTCCCCTGCAGCAGCAAGAAGGAAGCACTCCAGCATGATGGCCTTCTCCTTCCTGTTGTGTTTGCTCCCTGGGATGGCAGCGGGCAGGAAAGACCAAGGTCTGGTACAAGGTTATAGGTTCAGTGTGCAGATGAGCAGCAGGGCACACACTAAAGACACTTGCAGACACAGAAAAGCCAGACTCTTGGGAGTCTGAAGCAAGTATAGCCCATGACTTCTGCAGATCCATGGGAAACAGAGGGGATTAACAAGTGCCAGTCCTCCTGGGGGTCTGCCTGGGTCTGGAGAGCAACAAGACACCACAGAGGCAAAGGAAACATGCTGCAGGCTCCCGTCCCTATTCATGACTCTTTCTCCTGCACAAAGTGGCAGCCAGCCGTCTCCCTGCACCGTGGCCTTGTAGGAATCAAGGAGGGGTAGGAGTGAGCTACAGCTCACAGAGCTGCTTTGAGAAACAAGCCTACACAGCAGCACACACAGACTGGGCACTACCTGGGCCAGCTGTAGCTCCCAGAACCTGCTGTGGGGCAGAGCTTTCACCCAGCTAATGGCTGAGCTGAGCTTGCCAAAGCAGGTAAAGATATAACCCGCAGCTCTCTCAACATGTTTGTGCAGCTCTTTGACTGCGTCTCAGAGAGGAAGGAGGGCACTAGGCAATAACTCGCATACCTGCACTGGATTGTGTAAAATGTGGCTGTGAGCACCCATCTGCCATGTTGCTGCATGTGCATTGGTTTTATTACCCTCTGCCCTAACAGTGTATACACTGGTATTTTTCAGGGTGGGGTTCATCACAGGCTTCCATGATTTATTTCCCTTCTCTTTGCTGGGGTTTCTGAGCCTCTGAAGAAGCTTTTGAGGCTGATAGAGGACATCAAATTTTTGTGCCTCTATTTTTCTAGATGAGGCTGTGTCCCATGGGTCTTTGGCTTTAAAGTCACTCTATAGTATCCACAAGGAAGAGGACTGCAAGGGGGGGGGGGGGAAGCAGGCAGAGGAATGGGTGTTTATGTTGCCAAGGAAAGGTCTGAGTGCTCTGAACTAGATCAGAAATTACCCTTGAATAGAACAGGAATTGGTTTTAATCCCAAAGACTGACAGGACTCCACAGAATCCAGCGCTGGCCAAGGACTTAAGGCCACCATGTAGGTTTTACTGGAAGCCTTTCTTGCACTGTGCAGACAACCTGCTGGCCTCTCAAGCAGGATCCAAATCCATTGCAAAGGAGAGCTTAATGAGAGATGACAGCCAGCCCAACTCTTCAGCCTTAGTTCCCAGGATCCTTGTTCCACCCCAGACATCCCACACGATGCCTTGATTCCCCTGCACCACCGGGCTGATGGGGAGGCACCAGGTCACCCCCAGCAGTGAGTCAGCTGCCCGTAGGTGCCTTGCGAGAGGCTGGGGGTCCAGGCAAGAACCCCTCCTTTCAGGCAGAGGAAATTCCGATTTATTTTAAAAGGCATGATTGATGTTAACAGCATTCATGGCTACCTGAGGCCGCAAAAAAAACCCAAAACAAAACAAACAAAAAAACAAACAAAAAAAACCCCAACAAAACAAAAAAAACCCTGTAGGAAAAGATGCCGTGAGACGAAAAGACGTCGGCTGCAGTGGAGGAAGCATCACGTGGAGCTGCTGCCCTCTGCTGCTGGGTGGCCTCGGCCAAGGCAGACGGCGGGGCTGCGGACCCGTCTCCAGCAAAGCTTCCCGCTGGAGCCTCCCGGGGGCTGCGGAGCCGAAACTCTCGGCAGTCTCTGCCACCCTGCCTCGCCTAAGGACTGGGAAGCTTCTCCCAGGTTTTAATTCGGGATCAAAGTAAACAGATTTGTTCGGCTTGTCCTGAACGCTCATTGTCAACATAGGCAGCCTACGAGGAAGTAACTGTCGTTTACCAAGATAAAAGGTTGCAACTTAATGACTAATTATATCTTATCGTGCTTTGCTGGCCTGACGCCAGCCAAAACAAACGCGGTGCTGCCAATAGGGCACTGGTGCCCAGGGAGAGGGAGCCATGGGCACACAGAGTCTGGAGTTTCAGTATCCTCAGAGTCTTGCCATATGCCTGGTGCCCCCTGCACACCACACACCATCCTTATCAGCTAATAGATCGATATAACACCACTTTTTAAACAGGTCTTTGATCTCTGCTGCTGTACTAATCAGTATCCAAATGCTGCCTAAAAGCCAGGAGCGGGAGATATCTGGGACATGTAATAGCACAAGGAAGACAGGAACCTGTTGGAGCAGATCCAGAGGGATGGAACACCACTCCTGGGAAGAAAGGCTGAGATAGTTGAGGTTGTTCAGCCTGGAGAAGAGAAGGCTCCAGGGAGACCTTATTGTGGCCTTTCAGTACTTAAAAAGGGACTATAAGAAAGACAGTCTTTTTAGTAGGGCCTGTTGTAACAGGACAGGGGGTGTTTGTTTTAAACTAAATGAAGGGAGATTTAGACTAGATAGAAGGAAGAAATTTATTTTATTTTCTTTTTACAATGAGGATGGTGAAACAGTGGAACAGGTTGCCCAGAGAGGTGGTAGAAGCACAATCCTTGTCAACATTCAAGGTCAGGTTGGACAGGGCTCTAAGCAAACTGATCTACTTAAAGATGTCCCTGCTGACTGCAGGGGGTTGGAATCTATGAACTTTAAAGGTCCCTTCCAACCCAAAACCTTGTATGTTTCTATAAATTAACTGCTTGGTGGACACTCAAACAGGCACATGAGCTCACACTGGGGTGCCTTCAGGCCAAGCTATGGACAAATGTATAGAGACAGATGACATAGGAAACCCATTTCAGGGAAAACTGTAGGCAGTCCTGCATAACAACAGGGTCTAGACAGCAGTATTAAAAGCAAAAGTCTGTGAGGAACCTGAAGCACAACCTGGCTCCTGATTTTGTCCCTGAGAACAGCAGGAAGTACCATTTGCTGCATCTGGACACAGGCTATACCCAATTCCAGCTGAGCTGATTGGTACACAGAAAGCAACATCATAAAGTACGTGGCAATTAGATGTCACTTCCCTGCTGCCACAGCTTGTCCTGCTACTGCCCATACCAAGAGTGACACCTTACACCCCTCCCTCCCTAGGGGATTAAACAACAGAGGCCATGAGACTGGCTCAAGAAACTAAAGTTAATGCAGGTTCTCATATTTGCCAATGTGCATTAAAAGAAACAGTCTCTGCGCTGCCCTGTCCTAAACCCCACATCCACCTCTACAGGCAAAAAGGTTTTCAATATGGCTTAAAGTAAACTATAAGTCTAGGTTCACCTTTTCTTGTCTTTCTTTCAAGAAATACTTAGGAATTTTAATAGCCATTTGGAAGAAAAAAATGTCATCTTCTATACAAATAACCTATTCAATCAGCACATTGTTTTTATAGAATAGAGTAGTTCATCTGGAGGGGACCTACAACAATCACCTAGTCCAACTGCATGTTAGATAGATAAGCAAATACTTTACAGAGTTGTGTATAAATTCTTAAAACTAAACAAAAATTCACAAAATAGGATGGTTCTTAGCAGCAGAAATGTCTGTCACTTCGAGTGCACAGTTATGAACGGCACCCAAAACAAAGATCACAGACTACATCCCTGATGCTGCTGTTCTTTTCACTGTAGAAACACTATGTCCTAGATATACCATAATATTTTTTCAGCAAATTAGCAAAAAAGTCTGTTTTACTTAGCATATGAAATGCACCGCTACTGTCAAAGTTATAACTGACTGAATAATGAAATATAATTTGGGATGTAAAATTGGCATTTTAATATGCTCTACTCAGGGAGCAGAATTTGATATGTCATGCTAGCTTACTGGTAATATACATTTCCCATTAGGCAAACCAAGAGACAAGTAATCATGTTATCCAGAAAGGTGTCAAGTCATACCCAGTCAAGAATCTGCTTTTCTAGGCTGTACAGGGAAAAAAAGTTAAAATTTGCAATATTCAGAGAAGACAACTGGACTCACATGCTTTAGACCAAAATTACAGCAGTCAGGTGATTGCTAGAAGAGGCAGTCACAGTCACACCAAACTAGCAACAAGCAGACATGAACTGGCATTATGCAGTCTAAATCTTGCTCTATTGCTTTGGTGGGCCACAATTCAGGGGTTGGGCTCAGCCAAGAGCTGGTGTTGCAGTTGGGTACAATAACTGGAGTTGCCCAGGGCACAAGGCATTTGGAGCTGCAGTTCTTGACAGATAGCTTTAAACACCATTGCCTGTTGGTTAAAAACTGGGGCTATAGTTTCTCAGATGTGCAACTTAAAAACCAGGGTTTCTGTTGACCACCTGTCTACATTTCGCAGATATCTGGGGCTGAACTATAGTAGTTGTTATGTTACCCAGTGACCCCTCCCTAGCAGGGAAGAGGAATCAGGAAAAGGAGAGGACCCATGAGTTGAAATGAAAATATATTTAATGAAACATCAAAACTAATGCCAACCCCAGTATAAAGTAAACAAAATCATACTCAGCCCAGCAAATGCACAATGGTCTAACCAAACAGGAAGGCAGTCCTCAGGAGCAGGAAGACAAGCAGGATCAGAAGGAGCCCATGCAGGGGACTCCAGCAAGAAACCCTCTCAGCAAACTTACCCCTTTATACTGAGCATGATGTTTATGGTCTAGGCTACACCTGTAGCCAACTTGAGTCAGCTGCCCTAGCTGACGGCAAACTGCTAATGGCCTGCAGACCATGGCAGGCCTGTGATTCTGTCCCAGTGAAAGCAGGATGCTACCACACAGAGGAACCTGCCAGTTACACCTCAGAGTAGCTGCCAGAAAAGACCAAGATTGCTGAGCTTGTGACTAAATATCTCTTTCCATGAAAAGTAGCCTGGTTTCTAAATTGGGACCCTACTGCTTTAGAAAAGAGACACAGTACATGGTGATAGAGGTGCAGAGAAGTCTGTAGACCCGGCCACAGCCATCACCATCCATAATAACAGCTGCAGGGCATGGGGTTTGTCCCTGTAGAGACAGAATCTCTGAAAGTGGAGGTGTTCTGCACTCAAAGGTGTCCCTTCACCTCCTGCAGTGACCCCAAGCTCAGCAGTGTGCCTGAGCCTCCCCTCAGCCACACTGCAAACAGCTGGGAAGGTTGAGGTGTGACCTGGGATTTGTCTGCCCCAAGAGCAGCCGCTAGAAGCCCTGCACCCTGGTGTCATGGTTTAGGGCACGGGGAGATGCCCCCCGCGCACAGTGCTGGCTGCCTTTGCTGATGGCATTTCCAACACCAAAATCCACTCACAGTGCTTCATCCTGATTGCTTCTCAACCAATTAGCGAGCTTCCGAACAGGATGTCATGCCACGTTATCTTTATTTGCACAGTGCTTCAACTGCCAGAGAGCTGCCTGGCAGCTGGGCAAAGTGACATGCTGACTTAAGGGAACGTTGGCCAATTTATCATATGCTCCCTTAGCTTCTGATTGCTTCACAGGGAATCCTCTGACCTCTCTCCTCAGACTTGGATCCTGGCCTCACAAACAACTTCTCCACGTCTCCATTTTTTGGTTTGTTTTCTCTTATTTCTGTTTTATTTTTGGATGAATGACAAGAAAAGCCCAGTTTCTCCTACAGCTCTAACTGCATCAGGCCAGGTTCATCTTGAAGGTCCCAGCAGAACTTCCTAGGCTCCAAGACCCACCCTTCTGGGAGTCACAGTGGTGGAGGAGACTTCTGCCAAGGGAAAGGAGCTTTTGAATCCCACCAGAACATCTTGACTGGAAAAATGGAGTCTCTGAGTCACCACAGCTCCTTTTTCCACTTTCCACAATATCCTGCTGAAAATGTGGGTTCTTGCTGCTTGTGCCAGACAGGGTCAGAACAGGGGATGGTGAAGGTCTAGGAAGCACAAGTACCTCAGTGACCAGCTCTCACCATCCACTCGCTTCTGGCTGTCAAGTGGGGCTTCACCATCCACAGCTCCCAGGGCCCAGTCTTCAGTGCTGTACGACCAGCATACCAGGCCAACTGCCCCCAGGATGAGCCCACCTTGCCACTGACTTACCCAGCTGCAAACAGACACTTCCGATAACTGACGCAGTTTTACACACCCCCTGTTCGGAAGCGACAGGTTAGCAGTTGGGTGTTTATTATCCCGATTGGTTTAGCATTGCGTTTTGGCTGATGCACAAAAGCCTCACAGCCACACAAAGAAGCCAGTGTCACATGAGCCGCTGCTGATCAGTAACATTATCTAAGGCTAACGAAGGTAGAAGAGAGGATGGATCTCCATGAAGGCTGGGGCTGTCATGTCAGGGGTCCATTAATGCTGAGGGTTCTAGCATTGTGAAGGATTTAGGATCACTTAGCCTTCAGAAACTAGAGTGACTGCTGCAGGATGGTCCATGTGACTGACAGGAGGTTATAAGCATGGGGAAATGGCACTCACACTGAGTAGGTAATGAAATATGTGTGTGTGCATGTTCACTGAATATGCAAAAATGGAGGTCAGACTCAAAAGTGAGACCAAAATGGAGGAGAGACTCTTGGAACCAGTGACCTTTGGCCACCTATTTCTGAGCTGCAGTGGAGTTAAAATATTGCATCAGCCACCACCAGCTCCAGTAGCACCTGAATTAGCTGGGATTCCCTGGTGTACCATCTCCACTAAAGCCTTTCTTTATCTTCCCTGTTCCCACTGGCTGTACCCTTTCAAGTCTAATTTAACTGACCATTTGTTGAAATTAATCTTCTCCAAGTGGACCAGAAACGTTATGTATAGGTGCAGTTTACATTATGTTCTTTATCTCTGCTGGAGAAAGGGACCTGGCTGATGATTACGTGGGGCAAAATCATGCAGATCAGGCTTTCTAACATTGCCTCAAGGAGTATAATTTCAGGGAAACTAAGCCTGGCCTTGAATTGGTGTCCAGAGGTGGGAGAAGAGTAGCTTGAAGGCAGCCTATGCTCCCCGACCAGGCTCTTCACAGAGCGCAAGGCTCGGGGTTTCTGTGCGGTTTTCCTGGAGACCAGGTTTGAGCCAACCTACCAGTGCTCAGTGGAAGGATTTCTACATGAGCATGTGTCTTTGTCCACACTGCAGTTCCTGGGACCTGACAGTGAATTATGAAACTACTGCATATAAGACAGGTCACCTCTGGGAAGAGGAGGAGAAATGTATTGTCACAAAAGATACGTGAGAAAAGTAAGTCATTGCTATTAGAAAATGGGGTATGTTGTCCCTCTGCAAGCCCAAATGTGCCATTTCCAGTTAAGGCACTTTAATAGCAATGGGGAATAGTCATGTCTCATCTGCAGAGCAGCATCTTTGGACTTCTCCTTTGTTAATGGAGCTGAGATTTCCCCATCCCCCAGTGATGACTGGAGTAGGTGGCCTGAGGAGAAATTCTTTATTCATGTGAAGACAACCCATCAGGTTCATTAAACTGCAGCTTACATAGGCTGATGACAGAAAGAAATTAAATAAGGTTTTGTCTTATTACTTCCTTATTTTTAATTGAATAATAGACAATTAATTTGATTGAAGCTAGTGATGTTAAACAGTTTCCTAGGATATTGTATTGAGAGATGGTCTTACCCTGCAGGTTGCCCTCTGACTTGGTTACTTCTCTGTCTGTGTTTTTGAAATGCCCACAGATCCTACATTGCTAGAACTTTTCTTTTTTTGGAGGGGATAGTGGGAGGTAGGGTTATTGTCATAGTCTATTTTTAAACCAGACCAAGGGGCAATGGAAAAGAAAGCTAGTGTGAAAGTGGGACAACTCCAGTGAGAAGTGGAGGGAAAAGAGCATGAGATCCAGGATGCTGAAATGGAGAAGGTCCAGGTTTCATGTCATCTGGACAGAGGCCCCTCTTCTGTTCCTTGTACTTGTGCCCATGTCAGCACTAGTGCATCCAGAGGGAAGTTTGCCTGGACATGTGAGAGAGTGCTTGAAGGAAAACAGGCTGAGTGCTTTCCAGCCCACATCTGCAAATCCCATGGGGGTGGGCAGAGCCTTGAGGAAGCCTGCCCAGTGACTTATGGATGGGCAAGCCGCTTCCTCACCTCGATGCCTCTGCCAGCACCTGTGCCAATGCCCAGACTGATCAAATCTGGTGTGGAAATGAAGCACAAGCTCAGTGGAGAAGGAGCGTGGTGAGGCAGCTGCCCCTCGATGAGGCTGGGTCGCTCCCCACTGCAGAACGTGGAATACTGTTTTGCCTCAAGCACGCATAGTTTGTGTGGGTGTAGATTTACATTTTGTTAAGGAAAATGAAATAAGGGGGCCGGTTTCAACTAGCCTGCAGTTTTATTATTTGCAAGAGCCCTTGCCTTCATGTGATGCTTTACGTAACAGCCTTACACATCTGCAAAGTATGTAAAGCATTTCCACTGTTGGGAAAAAAACAAAAGGGGAGGAGATTTCTGAAAGGTACTGTATCACTTGGGAGGACTTGATAAGGAATTTTTCACTCCCACCAAGCAAGAAAACAGCAAAGATCATGGGTCTGTGCTCTAGGGCCAACATTCCCTGGGTTTATGGGATAGTAGACCACATTTCCAGGGATGAGCACAAAGCATGCTTGAGAATATACAAAATAACAGCTTTGATTCAGAAATAAAATGCTAAAATGAGACAGGTTGAATGGGAATAAAAGCAGCAGGAAACTGGGACATGCATCCTGATTTCAGGGAGAAACAATGATACCAGGAAGAACACGAAATTAAGAAATGGATAGAGCTCAGAGAGCAGGAGGGATGTTGCTGTGGGCAGTCTCTGAGTGGCTGCAGAGCTACAACAAGCTTAGCTGAGAGCTACATTTCTGTCTTACATCACCTAGAAGACATGAACAAGCACACTCCTTCTTTAATGCTTATTATTACCCTATCTGATAATGCAATGTATATACATGTAAGGCTGTGGAAAAAAAAATAGCAAAAATGTTATGAATGCCTCCAAGGAGGACTGGAATGAATGAAAAAATGTCTGAAGCCATTCAAGTGCAATGTCTAGTGAATCAGCCCATCCACTTTTCTTTGGCTTCTGAGTCTGGGTGGACCCAAACCACAAAGAAAAGAGGAAACAAAGGTGGAGTAGGCATCCAGAAAGATCTTTCTGAAACTTGGCATTAAAACGTAAGAGCTCCCAATAACTGCTCAGCCCACGCAATGTGAAGCAACTGGAAAGGACTGGAAAATCACTGCACAGTGCCCTGAGATGCAGGGCCTGTTTTGTTTGTTTATTTTTCCCAGGAGCTGTTTAAGAGCTATATGACTTCTGAGAAATTGTCACCAAGTTCCTCTGCCACCAAGGTGTCCCTTAAAATGACATGGAAAAACACGGGAAACATTAATGTTTAGTTCAGTTCAGTAGTTCTATTTCTGCTTTGCACTTAGTTGGACTCATTTGGAGGTGTGTCACCAATTCTAATGGTCTTCCCCATTTTTCATAGTCAGGAATGTCTCAGGCTGTGAGACTCCTTCAAAACAGGTATTTGTAACCTTGTTATGCAGAGTTTCTAAGTGCCCATCTTTTGGACATAGTCCTGCAGATACTACCTATATTCATCATGGCTTACCCCTGAAAGCAGATCCCCAGTTCAAAGCACCATAGAATCACTCTTGTTTTATCAGGTTTCAGGAGCGTAAGACCATCCAGCTCCAGTTCCCATTCTGAAATCTTACTATAACTGCTAAAACCCCAGCATTTCTCATGGCATGTATTACCTGCACCCACAATCCCACATGGAGCTCAACATAGAAAAGTAGGGTAGATAAATAGGAAGTTGTACAGTGGCTTAGACATAATCATGCCTTCAAAAAAGGGTTGCATCCAATGTTGTCCTAGCCCCTTTATCAAATCAGCAGAGAGGCGAGAAACATGAGCGCACTATTTCGTGTGGGCCCTTTGACATAGCTCTGCTCCTGTCCCACAAGACTGTTGTGCACAAGCCATCAGAGAGGCAAAGGAACCCTGCTCTACGAGACAGGGGGACAGCCACCAGCCCCTGAAATACCTACTGGGGTGGCTATAAACCTCTCAGACGTGGTACAGATACAAGAGTTAATTACCTTCCTCCCTGACAGGTCTGTAGCCATCCAAGGGGGACAGACATCGCATTTTCCAACAAATGAAGAGCATGATACTTCCTCTGTGGGTTTCTTTAGATCCCAAATTCTGTCATATAAAGTGCATGCTGAAACACCTTGCACTGCTCCCCCCATGACTGGACATCACTCTCTTCCTTTGTTTGAACATCTTCTTGTCTGGGAGCCAGTTACAAGGAGCCTTTCCTTCTCTCAGCTGTGTACTTTATTCATTCTCCTGTTTTATCCTCTCCTCCTCCCTCCTGAAAGGTTTAGCACTCAGCAGAATTTTTTTACGTTACAAATCTATCTCAGGTCTTTTTACTGCTGTCCATCTCCACAGCATCTCATCCTCTTCCTTATCACTCTTCATTACTTATTCATATATTTATATAATATAGGGCTCAGAGATCACTACCAGAAACATTCCCCAATGCAGAAACAACCCACCCTCTGAGGACTTTACAATGGAACTGGCTGAGACAGATAGACACCTGGGGTGCAAAGGGACTGACAGCCATGCTTGCACCCCTCATCTGGACACAGAGTGTTCTCTGTGCTCCTGACTGTGGCTTCCCCTGCTGGACACATTGTACTGGAGTGTGACATGAACAGTATCTCTTGCTTCACAAGCAAGCACCAAGCTGGAGGAGTCTTCTCCCTCCCCACCCTGCAGTACTGTCCTCCTGGCCTGGAGCTGGGTCAAGTCCTTTTCTGCAGGAGCTTCATCCCACCATAAGCATCATGCTACTTATTCAGCTTTCAGAAATGATTTGCAGATCACTGTTTTTACCGTTTGACCCCTGAGTCTCAGCCTTTCCTTATTGTTCACACATACTATTCTTTTGCCAAGCAAATGGCCATTTTTCTTCACTGAAAGGGTAAAGGCAAAAATTTTCTCCCAGAGAGAAAGAGGAACTTTTCTTGTCCTTTTATTGGCCCTTTTTTTGTTGCTGACACAAAACCAGCTCACTGTGTTTTACTTTCTTTCCTCTGCATGCATGAATTTAAAAAAATTTTTATTTTCTTTTTTGCACAGTTGCAGAGGAAAAGGATTTCTCAGTCTTAACATCCTGTTCACTTCTGCATACTTTTGAATGCTCATTATTAAAAGCTAACTATACACAGGAACAAAGTACATTCCACTAACCCCTTGTGGCATAACTCTGCATGCTGACTGCTAAGCTCTAGAAAGGTGAATTGAACGTATGACAGAGAGCTTTTTATAGGGATTGAATACCCACTGTACAACAACACAGTGATACCCTTTTAAAATTCTCTTTGCTATCGTGTCTTTGGAAATATGAAAGGAAAACCTTTCAACAGCCTCCTTCTCTCTGACTCTAATCTTGATTGTGTTGAGAGGGATAGGTGCCAGATAACTGTATCAGTGGAAACAAAGATAAGAAGGCTGTGCATACCATAAACAGTTATATTGCTTGAATTATGTTGTTGGACAGATGCAGTGACAATAACAGGACAGCATTAATAGTGTGAGTGCTTAATTTACCTGCCTGATATCTTTCAAAGAGATCAAGTTGCATTTCATTAGTGGAAAATTCCTAAGGACCTAAAATGAATCAAGAACAAGTGCATTATCTCAAAATCACTCGTCTGACAATACAACACAGTGGGCATCTCACAAGGAGAGGTTAATTTAAGTGATGCCTTTGTGCACCTCACAAAAGCAACTGGGCTTGAAAACAAGATGTCAAAGCAATCTGTCGGATGAAGAATATAAGGATCCTTCAGAGAGGATTTGAATGTTTTGGGTCTATCTAGTTTTGGAATATCTTTAAGACAAAAGACTGGTGCCCAAGGTGCAATTCAACATTTTTGCTTTGATTTTCATCTTTTTTATATTCCCATCAAAGGACACATGATGCACCATTCAATTCACAGCTGGTACGTTGGTTTCAAAACCCACTGAATTATACTTTTAAGCTGAATGGAAGCTTCTTCCACCTGCCTGCCCCAAAAGTGCTTTACTGTATGCACAGCTGTGACTGCAGTTCCACCTGGTGTTGTCCTACCTGAGTGTTTGCTCTGGGCCTTCAGCAAAAAATCTACCAACACAACAGTGTCTCCACAGAGCACCATGCCCCAGGTCCTCTGGAGGGGATTCATGTGAGACCACTTCATGACTTCCACCAGTGTATCACGTGAGTGGAGCAGGTACAACACTTCATGCAAAGCCCCAGCCTCTCAAGAGGACAGCAGCTTTAATGCCATCCCACCTCATTTGTAGAGACTCTTTGATCAGTGCATGGCCTGGTTTTCATAGGTCCTCAATCTTGTACTGTGATGGTACAAACTGTTTCAGAAAGCCTTGGCAAAAAAGAGCTGAAAAAGTAGCCCTTCTTAACCCAGTTTACTTGACAGTTTCCATAACAACTTGACACTGCTATTTATATAGCAGGAGAATATCATTTGCGTTTCACCATTTTTAGAACCTTTGTTGCCATACCAACCTCAGCACCATGTAGCAGAGCACAGCCCCATTCAATTCTCTCTCATTTGCTCAGAAGGAAACTTCTCTCTCAATGAACTGAAATTCAGTTGTTCTCAGAAGGAACCTTGAGAGGCCTACATGTCACTTAACATATCATTTGAGCCCTAATTTAAATGGGCTTTTGCCTATCTGACCTACCTTCACCAGATGGGTGTGATCATTTGCAGTGAGAAGCAAAGATGATGACAGGATGGACAAGCAAACCAACATATTGGTTATTTGTCTTGGGAAGCAAATAATCAAAGGTATATGGAAGCTACTGACTTCCTCTGTGATGGGTGGTGTGGGAAATATTAGCATTTCAAAGGCTTGGTGTTAGCATTCCTGAGACAGCATTTTAGGAGGGAGATAGGGTGTCAAGGAGTTCCAGAAAAGAGCATGGTTAGTATGCAGTGAAAGTGAAGATGGATAGAAAAGCAGCAGAAGACAACTGCCAGGGAAGAGACCATGTTCCCAAAGGAGGAGGAGAGGAACCTTCCTGGTGCAGTCTCAGGTGCTGCTCAGTCCTGGATTCATTCCCCACAATGTCAAGAACCAAAAGGTAGCCCAGAAGGAAACAGACATCCCCAAAGCACAACTCAGGTGGTGATTAGGTGTCTCCCAATACCTCTCTTTGGAGGAAGCCATGGTGATTAGGCACTTCAATTAAGTCCTAACAGCCAGGGGAAATGAACCTGGACCTCAGGTTCTCATCAAGGCTTTTTTTCCAGTTCCTGCTGGCTGGTCCAGCAAGTACTCATAACTTCCATAGCTGTGGTCTGTCTGGGGAAGTTCCCATCCAGGTCAGAAGGTAATTAATTTTAAAATACACAATGTGCAATCACAAGTATCTATAATCCACCTGACACCTTCAGCTGACTGAGAGCATTTAAATAACCCTTTGGCTGCGCTGCATTTTGTCACTCACACTTCTTCCTCCTGTCAGGAGATGGCAGGTCTGCTGTCCATGCCCTGACACCCCAGTGTCTCAACTTGCTGTGATTGATGGTTTCCCAAGACACTCCTGTTCAAAATAGGTGTCCTCCATCTCCCCTTCTCCTGAGATCTGAAGGTGTCAGCGTAGTCCCTGGAGCAGGCATCCGTTTGGCACAGTAAACGTCATCACAAATAAGGCGACCAGTTGACATAGTGCCAATGACTTATCCTGCCTTCCACCAGCAGAAATGCACACAACAGGGTTTCTAAGAAGCAGTGTCAGGTCCTGGTTTGCATTAGTCTTATTGTTCTGTCTTAATCATCTCAGTACTTCTACAGGGTCTCCAGTGAACTGAGAAGTCTGCTAGCAGCTCTGGCACGGCTGGGTTTAGCTGTCTGTGTCAGCAGATGAGAACCTCTGCCTCACGGATGTGTATAGTCACGTAGCAGTGCTGAATGCAGACACCGACGGCTTTATTAATAGCAGCCCTATTATTTTAAGATTATGTTCTACCAACCCCTTGGACTGGGGACAATAGGAAATGGCACTTACATGTCTAAATCTGCGGCACACTGAGCTGTTTGAATCTCTATGATTCATTGTCAGACAGTACTATGTCAGGCACTGCGGGCAAAATAAAATAGGCTGCATATGCATGATCCATATGTGTCCTACACGTAATCTGTATGAAATGCATCCTGCCCAATTTCTGCTTGCAGAAGGCATAAATTAACTCCATGTATCCCTTAAAGCATTCTTGGTAGAATCTTGGGAAGTGCCAACCTGGTGCTTTTAACTATAACCCCAGATGGTGCTAGGAGCTCCCTCTTGTCTTGTCTGCAGATGCTTGGAGGATATCTGGCTGGCTACTGGAAGGAAATAGTTCTAGTTATGTTATGGAAGAGGTCATTTGATTCCTAAATCCAGCAGTTACCATTCATAGTTCATAAAAAAACCATAAAGATTTGGAATGGGTTTTTTACATACTGACAAGTATTATTTTAGCCCTGAGAAATCTGGGAAGCCCTCAAAGTTTGAAGCTTGCACTGCTTACATTCCTCCATCATCTGCCTTGGCTGATTGGTATTCCTGGATTTTGTTTCTGTCCCCTCTCCCCTAACCCCTGCTTGGTTGCAGCATAATGGATGCCATTTAAAGTCACCTAATTCAAAGGGAATTTTTCATTTGAAAAAATGTATTCTGAAAACACTAGTCCTTTCCCCAAAGTAATAATTCTGATATCTGTGACATACCCTGAAAACTTGTGCCTCACTACAAATGGACCAGTGTAAGACTTTTCTGGAATTATTTTCTTTATTCAGACTGCATGTGCAGTCCTAGAACAGAAATGGTCTGAAGTAACATGTATGTGATTCTTCCTTTAAGATCCACAGCCCAAACACAAACACCTCTTTCTTGAGAGCAACCTGTCCTCAGAGGAGACTGAGGCAGAAACAAACTATGCTGCTGCTTTACACCCCTTCAAAAGATTGAACTTCTCATATCCAGATTAGGTTTTCTTCAAAAACTGAACAATGTCTGCAAACTGGATTAAAAAAAAACCAAAAAGAGATCTGATAAAACCTTTAAGAGTGTTCCCTGGTAATTCCCAGCCCATCAACATACTCCGTCTCTATTGCTATTAAAATAGTGTCTTGTTCTCTGCTGGTTGTTTTCAGTATGAAATCAGACCTTACACACAGTACCTTCTTTTGTATTTGTCTGCAGAAAATAATTCTCAATTTACATTCATATGACAGAGAAACCCTGAAGTCTGAAAGCTGCAGCAAAATCATTGCCTTTCCCTCATCCCTCAAAGCCAGACAGGTTTCTGCTCTGACCATCTTGCATGGTCACCATTCAGTCCTGTTTTTCCCTTCTTTCAGCCCTGCTCCTGAAATTGTGTCCAACTTGGCCTGCCTGGCCCTGCTAGGAAATAAAAGACATCCCAGAGAGTCTTTTCTCTGGAAAGCAGCATGGATATCTAGCAGGACTGTAGCCCCTGTAGCCCCACAGACATACAGAGCATGTGGTCTGCTTTCCCTGCTTTGATGGGCCACCATGCAGGACCTTCAAGAGACATCAAGCCCTCTGCCTGTTGCTCATCAAAAATCTTGTACATAAACCTTCCAGATCTTGTGACAACCAAGACAATTTCTTCACTACCCTCCTTGGCCCTTTAGCATCTGCCCTTCTTCTTCACATCGTCCCCAGCCCAGCAATGATTTCAGCAACAGGCAGAGATCTGTGGGCATCAGCAAGAGCTGTACATCATCCCACCTGCCAAAAGCATAACCTGCTCATTGCCCTTCATATGTTAAGTGGACTCTGTGTCTTTGTTTTTTCTACACCCAAAAAAAAGAAAGGGAAAAAAAAAGTCCATGCTCCAAATGCCAAGCCAGGGTCTGGTACATTATAACATGATCCATCCCATTTATTTTGTAGCACTTTAATGCCTCTCTCAGTTGTCTCACTACACAGACTTCAGGCAGAGTGGAGCCACGTTACTTAGCAACTCACAGTACACATGACAAAATTAACCCAAACAGCTTTGTTTATTAACTCTTAATAAGGAGCAAACAAACAGCAACCTGAGAGTTTCACAACAAGAATGTTTTCCATTTTGGGTGCATTACTAATATTACCGACGACAATGTTATCTTGGGTGTTCTATGGGATTTTTTTAGTTCTTTTGTGAAGACCTATTGAAGCACAAAAGTCTTCCCCACCCTACCCAATGCCTGATGTTTCTATAATGAAAAAAATGTATGTAATAATAGAAAAATTAAAAGAGTACTGCAGCTAACAAGCTCTAGTTGATGCCTGCTTGGCCCTGTAAAATCTGGGTTTAGAGGCTGCAGATGTGTTAACCCAGACTGTCTCCCAGACTTTGGACAAATTGCAGGGGTGGGCTTTTCAAACTGCTGGGATTTACTCCAGGCTCTTCAGAAAATGTGACCATCAGTTACTCTGTCCCTGTACCCCAACCCTTGAACTACAGTCCTGCTTCATAGAGATTTTATGAGGATATATGTATTACCACATGCAAGGCAGCACAGGCTTGATTTGAAAAGCTATTTTAGGTACCTAAATCACACTGACTTCAGTGGCTATTAGGCATCTAAAGATTCAGTCTTCAGGTGCTCTGAAGATGTGAGTCAGACCTGTCCCTATAGAAAACACCCAAGATGCCACTACTGGAATATGTTGCTCTATGTTAATCATAAAAAGGGACTAGATGTATTATTTCTATGGTTCCTGTCATACGGAGTTTAAAAAAATATAATTATTTGCTTTTCAAAAATATGTAAAACTTGTCAGGCTTTACCAGAGGACAAGAGCCTGTTGCCTTGCTGTCTCAGGGGATTCAGATGAAAGGCTCCTGCCAAGAATTTCAGCCCTAGGAGAGCCTTCTGCAAGATTATTTCCAGATATAAAACCCTTTTCCTGCTGTGCTGCTGAGCCCTCCCTGTCCAACACTTCGTGGTGACTGCTGATAATGAAAGCGCAGAGGCCTCCCTCCCAAGCACTACCCACAGCAGCTGATCCAGGCAGTCTTTTCCGGCTTTTATGGAGAAGAATGACTGACTTGTGCGTTCTTGTGAGAAACTACTTTGACACTAGATACAGCATCTATAGGGTTTTATGGAAGCAGAATGCAGATTCTTATCAGACTCCATTTATTTAGCAAGTAATGACAAATGAATTCCTTGGAAACTTACTCCCAGTAATCCCAGAGCACTGAGCGCTCGGCATTGAAATGTCTTGGAGCCAGGGTGGTTGGAGGCACGTACTCCAAGGGTGATTCTGTGCCTGGTGACAGCTGGTGGAAGGGGTGGCAGGGAGGCGAGAGAAGGAGAGGGACTGGGAGAGAAGCACAAGGTGAGGGAGAAGGTCCACTTGTGCTCTCAGCTCTGCAGCTGGGCTCAGTCTCTTTGACGGGTTTCTGCCTGGATGAAGTGAGGAGGTAGAGGTTGGAAGGAGGCCACTATACCCTTGCTTGATGCAACATGGTGTAAGAAAACAGAGAGACTCAGACATCCTGACAAGATCTCTTATCTTATCCAGGCCATCCTCTGGGCTAGACAAGAATCTTTCCTTTTTGTACATTTTCCAGTATGCTAAAGCTCAGTGGATGTAAGCATTTCCCTTAGGAAGTCTTTCACAAGTGGCTTGCTTTCCTTGTCAGGAGGCCTCGCATGGACTACAGCTAGGGCCCCATGGCCAGTTCTCCACAGAAAAAGAGAGTGGGTTCAAATGTATAGGGCATTCCTGCTAAAACTAGCCTGCAGCATTGCTCACCTGCCCAGCCAAGATTTTGGCTAACGTCTTCCAAAGCTCCCAGAGCATGGAGCATTTCCTATTCCATGAGTACCCAGTGCTGAGGGGAAGCAGTCGGCCTGGGAAGGCACAAAGTCAACCAGTTTGTGCACACCAAGTGGAAGCGGATTCCTCTCCTATAGCGCCTGCTCAAGTTCATTTTCTACACAGCTCAGCTCCAGCCCTTGCTGTGCACCTACTTATGATCTTATTACTGGTAGCTGTGAGACCCCACAGCGTATCAAGAAAAAAAGTCCTATCCTGATGCACAGAGTAGCCAAGGGTCTCCCTGTTTACCTGCCAAATTTGCCATCTCTGTACCACTATGGCTTTGACACAGTCTTGTGCTGTGTTTTTTCCCCCATGGAAAGCCAGGCTAGCTTTTTTCCTGCATCTCAGGTAAGAACCAAACCCTCCTTTCCCATTGTCTTCTCCTGTGTAAGCTCCACAGCCCGTGTGTGGTCCCTAACATTTGGATGAAGACATCTCTGGGGCACATTAGGGTTAAGTCTTTCGATAATAAAAAGTTGACAAAATCGAATGAACCTCAATATCAAAACTGAAGAGACTTTAAGCTTCTCTCAAGGACTACCATGACTATGTTGGCATAACATAGCCCTGGACACAGTTGAAAGGTACACTCTGACTTAGCACATCTACAGCTGCAGTGTCAAGAAGGTTGAGGTTTTGGCTCTTTGCTGAGGACAGCAAGAAATATGACCAGCTCTCTCTGACCCAGGATGGGCTGCAGCTTTCTCAAATCAACTGGATGCTTATCTCAACTATTAGCTACTTGGTGTTGAGTATGGATGCTGGTATGACATAGGAGGAACATTTGATGATAGAGCATATGGACCAAACCTGGGATTGATTTTTAACCTCTCCTGGCCTCCACAATATGTAAAGGAGACAAAGTGAGCCTTGTGGAGCCATCCATCCATTCATCACTAAAGCCTGCTGTTAAGTGTGGCTCTGGGAACATGAAGGGGCAGGCATGTGGCTCAGGACCTTAGCCCTTGAGATCTGCTTCTGCTGGCTCCAGTGTGGACAGGATCCAAGAAGAAAGAGCTATGAGGATAATTCATACCTGGTTCCTCTTTAAGAAGTTTACTTGCTTAGCTCCCTCACCATATCCAGCAGAGAAGAGGAGAAGCAAAATATCCATGCACTGTTCTACCCCAAATCAGCATCTGTGAAAAGAAGAGACGAGCTATATAGAAAGTGTTGCTGAAGAAAAGGACAGGATACCCTGAAGAAAGGAGTAGGATTTCCCCAGGGTCCCCAACACCTTGCCCTCATCCACTTGCCAGCATTTCTTTTCCTTCTAATTTTTTTCCCCGTCTCGGTGTGCTTTCTCCAAGAGGAAATCTGAAAGCTGATACTGCCTCAAAACCTCATTTTAAGCCTTCCCCATTCTCCATTTCTACTTTTTTTTTCATCCACATCTCCATCAGACACACCCATCTAACTTTGTGCCTTGCAGCAAGAAGGCTTGGATACACATGAAGGTAGATTTGAACTATTGCCTTTGATAGTTACAGGGTCTGCTTGTGCAAACTAGGCTTAACACAAAGGTTTCTAATGAAAGTTTATACCATCCAGGTCTCTCCTGGCTTAGACAGCAGCCGCAGATGTCCCTCTCAGCCCAGCCTGGAGAGATATTTGCAAGTTTGGTTCACACTCTCCTTTCAAATCCATCTTGTAGAGTTTGGGGAGTGCTCAGATGTTCAAGACACCCTGGACCCCTTTATGCTCCGTTCGTCACAAAAACTGTTCAGGTGAAAATGCCCTAGATCAGTGAAAAATGTTTCCCAGGAGACTGGGTAGATTATTCTCCTCCACCCCTTTCCCTTCTTTTCCTTTCTTTGTTCCAGGGCACTGGTCAGCCCCCGGCTCACCACCCTCAGACACGTGCGCACATAGCCGGGCCAAGAGGGGAAATGAATCATTTGCAGTGGGAGATCATGATTGCAGGATTCTTATCTTGAAAATGAACGTGCACATCTTCAGGAACCTGGTGGAGAAAACTAATCTTGGCCAACTCAAGAACCTCCAAACAAGATTTCCTGGGGGTAAGAAATAAGTCTAGTTTCTTATTCATCATGATCTTTTTTACAAAAATAAACCAAAACAACCCAAACAACCTATATACCCACTTTTTCAACTGAAAAATATACACACTGAGAATAGGGAGATGAGAAAATCCCTACCAGGTCAGTAGCTCCAGGCAGGATATCATCTGTGTTGTGAGATTTAAGGGTCTTTCAGATTCCCGAGAGCTGGCAGGCTGCAGCCATTGTATCAAATTGGATTACATGGGTAAGAATTCCTGATCTGAATGTCATTTGGCTGTGGCTGCTGTGTACAAGCCAATGCTATGTAGACAACGGTCTGAAAATCCAGCAGGTCCTCTGAGAACTTAGAGCTTCTCAAGGCAAAATTAATTAAGAAGTAATGAACTGAGCTTTTGATACCACAGTGGAAGTGTTGCTGCAGGCACAAACACGAAGAGAAGGGTGCTTTTGACTGATTTTTAATTAGAATTTAATAGTGCCCTGAAGTTACATCTCTCATTAAAAAAAAAAAAAAAAAAGCTTACCTACTTCTGTGTGATGAACAACTCAAATTAGATTTTAACATATGCAAATAACTGGCCTGAAAGATCAGCACAGGAGTAACAGAGATAGGACAGGTTAAATCCTTGACCTTTTACAGTTGATTTTTCTCTAACTGATCCATCAGTCAGTTCGTTTGCAATTAAATGTTAAAATTAAGAGAGTTTAAATGAAGCAGTGAAAAGCCATGTGAAATGCAGACACTGAGGGCTTCACCTGAGGTAAATTATCACAGCCTGTTGATTTTAACCACGTTAACTGCATTAACTATCTCACTGGAGTGTGCACATCTTAACTGTATACACTATTTCCAAGTTGTGACCAGTCCTGAGTCCATCCTTACACTGAATAGCCTCTTACTCTCCAAGATGTCCCATTAGTTAAATACAGCTCAGCATGTATAAGCCTGGGGAAATCTGCCTGTAAAGTGATCCAGATTGCTCAAAAAGCCCTAGCTGGAAAACAGCATGTGTTAGGGTAGCTCCAAGGGCTCCTGCGGTGGCTTAGCCAAGACAGTTTTATATCTCTAAGACCTTTGCAGGTATGTTGCCACTACTGATAGCATCAAGAAACCCTGCTGAGCAAGAGCCCACAGGGCCTGGCCCGAGGTGAGCTGTAGGAGCTCACCTAGGAGGAGACCAGTAAAATGCCTTTGCTTATCCTGAGCAAACAGCTCCCTATGCCGCACTGTTTGTAACAGAATATTTATATCATGTAAATATGACTGACCCTCTCTGTCTGGAATGCTGTGGTTTTGCTGCATTTCTCTCAAAAATGTCCACCTCAAGATGAACAACATCATGCAATGCTAAATAGTAAAGTTAAATAATAAATGGGATTCCCCTTCAAACAATCTGCCTAGCAGAGATTACCAGTTAGCTGTTTTTCAAATATATCTCAAGCTCATTTCATTCAGAGACACTATACAGCTGCTTAGCTATTTTTTTATGAAGACAAAGCTCCATCCTCATCTTACAATGTCTGGTGATGATGAAGCTTTTCACACAGCTAAGCAGAAGGGAGAGGAGTTGACAAGACACACAAAATCACATCTGCTGGAGACAAAAGCCATTTGGGTACCTAATATAAGTGCCACAGTTGTTTTTGTTCACTCAGTGTACCAAAGCCTTGCAGTCCTGGATAATAAGTGACCTGAATTGCTTACAGATCTCTTGCAGTCATATGCTATAGCAGTTGGCTGTGTGTAGTGCCAGCAGCAGACTAGATACAGCCCATAAGCTCTGGTCTACCATGCTCAGAAGTCTTGTCTGTACAGTTCTCTAGTCTTCAGGACTTCATTAAGCACAGGGGGAGCAATAAAAAGTGGTGCTTGTTGTGGTTTGGGGTTTTTTCCTTGCTTCTTTTTAATTACACAAGAATTTAAAGGTAGTGTAGAAATGCCATGTCAAGAAACTCTATCTTTGTTCTCCAGTTCCATGTTAGCTAAGCACTGATTCTGCACCTCCTGAAAAGAAAGTTTGTATCTTCTCTTTGACAGGACCATGATCTGCTGGGACGGTTTCTGTATATATAGAAAAGGAAGCATCCTATTGTCATCCTACCTGTCTATGGGACATGGCATGGGGACAGTAACTTAAATGTCTAAGCCATAATCATGTCTTCATGTGACCTATGGCAGATTGCATTCCCAAAGACAGAGTCTATCAAGGGGTAAAGGATTGGGCAGAAAGAGTTTCAGGGCATGGGCAGGTAATCCACACAGCACTGGGCAAGGGATTAAAGGTTCACTACGTTTAATGGGATGCTGTGCATTTGGTTTGCTTCCAAAGCAGTGTGGTAATAGGGGATTGTGCTTCATCTGGACACGTGATATATGGAGTCTCTCCCCCCTTTGAAGCCTGTTGGATTAGTATCAATCACCATCTCTGGTGAACTCACTACAAATACATTTCTAGAGACACATTTTGCTTTTGCAGCCATGGGACTTTTTCACTCTGTATTCAGATTTGGTGCTGAAATAGAGGCACTGATTTTCGTTCAGAGTGACTCTGTCATCTCAGTGCTTAAATCCACTCATATCAGCACCAGACTGCTTGGTTGGCTGTTTATTTTCATCTTCCAGATCCCAGATCACTCCTCCAACACCTCTCTCAGCAGTCCTTGACTGCTTTTGTCCTTATTCAGCCTTATGAACCCTGCTATTTACCAAGGAAATACGGGGCATCCAAGCAGCAGCATTGAGAGCAGCAGCATCTAAGTGCACAGGGTAGATGAACTATCAAGGTGAGTCCTTTGGGCATGGAGGACACAGGCATAGGTTTTGGTTTGGGATGCTTGTGTGTGGCAAGAACAGCTGGGAAAGCTCATGGGTAAATCATTCTCTTTTGGTGTTTATTGAGACCTTTCATCACTGGTTGGTACTTTCTCCTTAGCTCAGACATGAGCCCAGGGAGAATGTATGGGAGCTTGACAGGTAGATAATGATAACAGCTCCTTGGCAATTACTCTGCCTCACCCCCAGCATTATGTGTTTAGAGAGTGTCTAAAGTGGGTGTTGTTTCAAAGGGACAAATCAGCTCCTCAAGCAGTTTTATGGCTTTGTAATTTATTTACCAAGGCAAGCTCAGGTCAGTCACACTATCTATTTCTTTTTTAATGAGGCGATGTTTATTTTTCACTCTCATGTTCTGGATGGATTGAGACACAAGGAGGTCAAACAACTTCTCCCTGATGTCTCCAGGGCTTCCAAAGCTAAGTCATTCCACCTTTTAATGTGTTAAGCATGGATTTTGACTCAAAGTCAGAAGAACTGCAAACACATTTAAAGGTGCTTAAAAACCTTCCTAATGAGGAGCCTACATGAGAGCCTTGGTCTTCTGTCTGCTATTGAGTCTTAACACCCATGCAGCTCCACTCAATTCAGCTGGATCTCACTACCACCTGAAGTAAACTAAGGATAAACTTTGGGAAAGGTCTGCAAAAGGAATAATTTTCATTACCTCAACTACTGATCTGGACAAATCCAGATACTCCCACTGTTTTTCAGGTCTGAAATAGAAGCTCCTAAACTTAGCCTGGAGTTTTCTGTTTCAGACCAGTCAAGGCCTGGACACTTGCCTTTCTGTCCAAATATACCAGAAGGACTTATAAAAGATACTGACTCCCTTTCCACACTTTGTCTCCACTTCAAAATTGGTGCAACAGACTGGGGAACTGGTAGATCCTTTGATGGTCCATGGAAGTTAACTATTAAATATTTAGAGGTTTGGTTTTTTTTTAAAAAAAGAAGTGCTTTTTCTTTTCCTCTTTCTGTTCACAATATAAGCAAACCCAAACTGAGTCTAAATCATCGCAGATGCTCTTGTACAACCAGGTCATTAAAGAAAAGCAGCAGGTGAAAAACAATAGAGGCTGCTGTCATGCATAGTGGTAAAACACAGAACCAGTGGTCAGGTCATGCTATGGTGGTGCCTGTGGGCACAGTGCTCAGTGCTGCATGACAGTAAACCTGCAGACAAGTTGGCATGCTCACCTCTGAGGCACACAGCCACCTCAGGGATCTCCCAAGTCAGATTTCGGTGTCCAGCCCTCTGCCAGAGGGTATAAGAAAAATGAAAGGCTTAAGGTCATAAGAAATGAGCTAAGTGGTAAGGCACAAGAACAACTCATGGGGAACCCGGAAGAGGTGACCAAGTGTTTATATCCACTTGAGAAAATCATCACTTCTGGAGGCCTAGTGTGTGTCCTGGGGAGGTATCATTAAGGATTTAGTCTGTGGTTTTCCTCTTTCACCACCACATGCCTTCTGACAAGGCTGGAGATAGACATGGAGATGTATGTACCCTCCTGACCCAGTTCATGCTTCAGGCTTTATGTGAAGTAGCTCAGGTTCTTCCCACAGAGACATCTCAGGTCAGCAGTTAAGACAATTGCAGATTTTGCAGGTGGCTCTTGATTTCCTTTCCTCTCTGTTTCAGGGAAATGCCCAAATGAGCAGGCCCTGGATGGTTTTAGGAAGGGGGGTCTCAGCCTCTCCTGTTGGAGATGGTCCAGCTTGTACTGCTAGTTAGCTGTTCACTGGAGCAGGAACCTATAACTTTACTTTCCCACATCACACACATGAGTGTCCTGGCTGTGGGGCTGGAGAGTCCATCTTCCACTTCTTCTCTCCGGTCCAGTGAATGTTTAATTATTTATACAACATGGAACAGCTTCAGCAGGAGACTTTGAGACCAAACCCCAGAGGATCTATCAGTTGGATGCTCTCAGCACTTTTTCAGGACATGGGAGGCTCTGCATAAACCATAGGAAATACAGGTTCAGTTTGGGTTTCCAATAGTCCAGGAGAGGGCTTAAACCAGGAGCATCTGTTTTCAGTGCAGATTACTGGTGTGCTGAGAAAGCTTATGAGATATAGGCATTTATAGAGCTTTTTGTGCCCTATAAATTCAGAGGATGAACTCTTAGTCAAATCAGGAGACAGGATGGACTTCCCATTTTTTTTCATGGCTGGGAACTCATCAAGCAGAATTTAAGCATGATCTTTACAGCCAAGCCAAGATTTAGGCAGGTTTGCATATATCAGCAAGTCAGAAATGTAAATACTACAGCCAGGTGGGTGAGATGCCCCTGTGTTAGAGTTAGGCTCAGAGTGGCTGTTAGATATGTGCTTACCTTTATGGAGTTAATCTACAACAACTCCACAATATAATGCTGCCAAAATGCTATTTAAAAGATTGGGAATGTATAGTTAAAACAGAGAGGAGGGAAAGATACAAAGGGATACACAAACGTGACCTTCCTGCAGCATAGCCTTTGCTTAGGTTGTAGATCACAGGGACAGATTTTATTAGAGCTCATTAAATTTTAAAGGCTTAATGGTACCTTCTGCACCGCGTGATTCGTCCAAAAAGGAGAGCTTGACAAACCCTTAATGCAGCAGGACACAAGGCATCCTCCACTGCGGTGGTTGTGGCTGGGAGATAAGCGCCCGGCTGCCGAGCATCCGCGGGATTAGCGTGACATCGTCTGGTGAAAGTCGGTACGAGTCCTTCAGCTCAAGGCTGGGGCATCCCCGGGCTGGCAGAAGCCCATCAGAGAAGCAGAAAAGCTTTGCGAGGTGAATAAACGGGTCCTGGTGCCTTTCAAGAAAGCACGGGAGTGTGACAGTCAGGAGCACAGGCAAGACGGAAGAAAATAAAGCAGCAAGGAGTATCAAACTTGGTGTAACAAAACTGTAAGCACCTCAAAACTCCATATTCTCACTTTGTGTTAATTGGTTCTGGTGTGGTGAAACTTGATGAGTCTACTGTGGTTTTTTTCTTCTTTCATTTCTCCCATTTTCGCCAATTTTTTTTTAATTTCAAAACTTCATCAGCTAGTTGACACATTTTCTCTTTCCACTTGTCTGCCACCTCCAACCCCACTTTGCAGACCAGGTGAAACACGTAGTCTTGGGACAGTGCTGCTGGCTGTAGTGGGAATGACCAGCAGCAGGAGAAGTGAGTCCCAGAAATAAAGTTCTCTCAGGTGGGTGCTCTGTGCACAACTTGAACCTCTGCATTTAGAAGCCAAGAATGCCTCTGTACAGCTGCTATATTTTAGGGCCAGCAGAACTGAAATTCTCAAATCATTCAGTGTGCTGCACCATCTGAAACTCAGTCTCCTTGGATGTCAGAGACCTAAATGCACTTGGGTCTCTCCCTCTCGGAGCTATACACCCACAGTGGTAATCTGAAACTGTGTATGTTTGTATCCAGGTCAGGGAGACGGTGTAACAGCTCATTTTCCTGACTCACCAACTTCCTTGCCAAGTGAGCATGAAATTTTCATGACACTGCAAAGTAGCTTATCCACAGCCTCCTAAATGTTGCTGCTCCAAAGATTTTTTTATATCCAGGAAGCACCCTGAACAATTGAATTTGTTTTGGGATGCAGCAATATTTATTTATTTATTCATTCATTCATGGTGGTGGTAGTGCTGGTGGTTTAGGAAAAACATGGCTGAGTTGGGGAAAAAAAAATTCTCTGTAAATTCTTGGGCTTGACAAGATCACCTACCGTCTCTGCATAGAAAAGCCTAGGACAAACCATGGGAAGATGATTCATGGATGTGATTTTAAGCTCACCCTGGGCCAGGGGAACAGTCTCCAATCTTGGAGATGGAATCCCACCAGTCCATGTTTTTAATATGACCAGTGACAATCACTCAGATGACGCTACTGTTCTCCAGAGATGCTGAACATTTGTCCAAAAAGCCCTTCTGGCAGCTGAAAGTGTCCTCCTAGAATAATTCATGGATTTGTGGGGTTTCTAAAGTTTGTCTCCATTATGCTTTGGTATTTTCCAAAACGCTGATGAAAAAAAAAGTCACTGGCCAAAGCAGCGAATCTGAGTGTCATCCATCATTTTCAAAGCACGTGAACAGAAAACCAAATGACTTTGAAGTCTAAACGCTGGCACTGCTCTTCCCAACTTTTTTGTCATCATTGCCTCAAGTGACAGCCACAGAAGCCCATGAAACCTTTCTTTGTACCCCACTTTTGTGTTCTAATGCTCACAAAGGTCTCCCTGGTATTACCCACTCTACCCACAATACCTCAGACATTTTCCCAGACAAGACTGTGGTTTGTAAGACCAGGTCACCCAGGCAGCTTATTGTAGTCAAGGGGATCTGTAGCTGTGGAGAGCGGAGCCACGGGACAGACTGATGTCTCAGCGAGAACAAAGAGTCGTGCCCCATGCCCTGAGGATGACATCCATTCTGCAGAACCAGTATCTGTAGAGTCAGCCTGGGACATTCCTGAATTCCTCTGGTTTCAGAGGTTCAGACAAAAAATCACCTATCTGTTAGAGGTACAAGATACTTCGAAGCCACATGTTACAAGCTGAGTCTTGCTTTAACACTCAGCGGGGCCCAGGCTGGGTTGCTTTATTATTCAAACACACTACATCTTAGTCATGTTATTTTTTCAACATGGAAATCGCTACATTCCTTGCTAAGAGCAAAGAGGTTGGATGTGCAGCCTGCACAGCCAAGGCATGTCTGAATTTGCCTCCTTTAAAGTCTTTGACAATTTTATCTACCCCTGAGTAACTGAATTTTTTTACAATAAGTGTCCTAGGAAAAAAAAAAACAACAAACAAAAAGAAGCTATCCATGACTGCGTAAGCTTTGAAAGGTTCCCTTCAGATCACTAAATTGTGACAGCTTTTCCATGCCACCTCTGAGTCCTCTGTATGAAGGAGTGTGATCTCCCTTCAGCAAGAACAAGAGGATCTCTGCATGGGCAGGAGGCATTTGAGGATATATTATGGAGGCAGCCAGCCTAACACAACACAGGTAAAATGTAAATGAGCACCGTCCAAGTGCTCACACTCCGAGAGCGTGCACGGGCTCCTCACCACCGCTGCAGGGTCTCTTTAGTAAGCAGCCAAGTGGAAATTTAAAAGCAGCTCAGTATCAGCAGCAGGTAACTCCAGCAAGCTGCTCCTGGCCCAGCATGAGACTTCCTCCCCAATGGCTTCCTGGGCAGAGCCATGCTCCTCCAACTGTGAGGGTCCAGGCATGATCCTTTGGACACATGGAACCAAATATGTGCCCATGAGGAAAGAAAGCACCTACATCTGAGAGGGGCTGTGGCAGTTACCCACAAGCAGTAAAGAAGTAGCAAAGCAGTACAGAAGTAAAGTAAACACTTTTAAGAAGTAACAATATAAATTTTACTTCTAAGAATTAAAAGTTATCTTTGTGTCAAAACCAGGATTGTATTCAGACCATGTCTCATGTAGCCTTTTCCACCTCGAGTTGTGACCTTGGCAAGGTGACCAGGTGGTGGCAGATGGATGTAGCAGTTACGATTCTGCACCTCTAGTCACCTGATCAACCATCCAGGAGGTCCTGCCTGGAGACAGACAAGCAGACAGACAGACAGGCAACCCAGTTTCCCTCTGACATGTTTTCCCAATGACTTACTCTATTTCTCAGCCAAACAGTCAGAGAGAAGCTAGAAAGCTTCCCCAAAAAACCCTACCACAAAGCAGTTCTGATGCATGCAGAAAGAGGACTTCCAGCACGGCCTCAGGAAATTTTCTGAGTCAGTGGGAAGACACCACGGTGCCACCAGCCTGAGGGACAGGGGGAAAACCCCGCAGTGCTCCTGGCCATCACTAGATGCCCTCCTCGCTCACTCCTGTGAGGAGCTCCTGGGTTCCTTAAGTAGCTCTCCAGTCCTTTTCCCCATTTTGGGCAGTTCTCAGCTCTCTCGTAGCCACATCTTGTTTCAAAAAACTGGTGGTTTCATGCTTCACCTCTCAGGACAACCGATACTGCTGGTTCATCTGCCCAGTCTCTACTCCTGAGCTCCTCCTTACCCCTTTCAACTCTGAGGAGAAACTAACAAACCTGGTGGTGGGTACAACTGACTTCATCCAGGTCCTCTCTGGTGAAACTTCAGCTCTGCTTGCTTCAAGAGCTGCATTTTAATCCCTCAGTATCTGTCCCACAAGCTTTCTCTGCAGGACTTGACAGTGAAATGTCATCACCATTTGGCAGTCCCTCCCCTGGCAAACTTGCCCCTATTCTTTATCACAGCAACCATTTTTCTGAGAAGAATATTTTCATCTATGTTGGTAGTCTGACCTCTCTGTAATTGTGAACTCATACATGTCCCACTAGCAGCTCAAAGACTGTTCTTCCTACAATAAACCTTTCTTTTAGACCCATTCCCGTTCCTGCTAACTCTCTTCTCCACCTCCATAACAAATTCACTCTCCTTCTGCCATCTTCTTATTCTCTCTCTGCGGTCAGATTTGATAACTTCTGCCTTTGCTTACAGCATCACCAAACTCTGGGGCTTTTCTCATCTTGCTTACAGTAAAATCTCCTGCCCACACCTTTTCCACCATCATCTCCCTTCAGTAGCACAAATTCCTCTTCCCTGACTTCCTTATCCAAAATGCCACTGCTATAGAAACCTTGCCCTCACTACATCAGCTCACTCTTCCTGTCATTTCTTTACATGCCAACTCAAGCTGTAATACCTCTAAGTCTTGTCCTGACTTTCTAGACCTGACACAATGATGACCCTTTTCCATTCTTACATTCCTTACTGCTGTCCAGAGGCTCCATTCAACCATCTTTGCACTACCTGATGCAGCATCCATGCTGTGGGTTGTGGGATTGTAGCAACTATCTGCCTTGGTAGCCCTCTGCCTTTATGCAGAATATGCCTTTTTCTGGCTCAAGATTTCCACTATGTTCCTCCAGCCCATTCTAGGCTCTGCAACCAGTAGCTAGGCCATCCCCTTCACCTGGGCAGGTCCTGGATAGGCTTGGCCACCCTGCTATGAGCTGGTAGCTGAGACTGTGCTGCTTGAGCACTGTGGTACAGCCATTCCCCATGTAGGAGGCTGTCTGGCTCATGATATTTCTCACTTTCTCAAATACACTCTCACTTGCTGTTACTGTCTCACCTCTCTTCCCTTCCTCTTTCTTGAAAGACACTCCCACCACAATAGCTTGTCTCACAAGAACCTTCCCTTGACCTAGATATTATAGACGATGTTTCATTTTTTACTACTGTAACAACAATGGTTTAGAGTCAGTCTCACTTGTCAATACTCATGTGAATATGGACAGATCAGCAAAACCAATTTGAAACTTCTTAAAACTAAGTATTTTCTCATGAGCATTCAAGTCTTCCTTGTCTTCATGCAGCTAGATCTGATAAGAAATAACAGCTGCAGCACAAAAAGGAAGATTTGTATTTGACTGGCATTTTGTCTTATCAAGGCAAAACAACAACTTTGGGAATAAGCTGAAGGTGGCCAGGAAAATGGGTATGAGGCAACCAAGTCTACTTTTGCTTGTCTCCTATTCTTGAGAAACAGGAGTAACAGCAGGAACAGGAAAAAAAAATTATTTCCACATATTTTTACAGAGGGCCATACAAAGCTGGTTAGACCAATAATACTGAAGACAGTGCTGAGAAAGTGTCATCCAACTCCACAGAAAGACAAAAACCCAGCAAGATTGAGTTAGGGGAAAAAAAAAAAAAAAAAAAAAAAAAGAGAACTTATAGTCATTTATATACCTGCTAGAAAGTTCAGCAACAAATTAAAGGAACCAAAAGTTATGTTACTTGTGAAGAAATTTGATATGACTGATGCCACGGAAGCCTGGTGAGATGACTTCCCTGATTACTGTAACAATGCTGCTGATTAGGAAGAGCAGACTAGGGGTGGTTTTCTATATCATCACTATCAGTTTGTGAGTTGCTAGGTCAGATTTACAAGATGTTCAAGTGGAAGAATATCTGCAGAATGATCTGCTACATACTATCAAAGTCAGAAAGTCTAAAAAGAAGAGTTGCTCTTTAAACCCATTATTCATTAAACTCTCATCAAATTTGTGGAAAGTTCTGTATCCATGGAGAACTTCAGAAAGGAAAACATATGCTGGAGATGTATGCAGTCAATAGAAAAATAGCATTTAAGTGATACAGGTGAATTCTCTAACCCAGAAGGTACAGCACCCATGATGAGACCGTTCATTACAACATGCTTTGAAAAGGCAAGTTCTCTAACTCAACAGAAGTTACGGTCTAGATTCATTGGTAGAAAAATGTAGGGAGAAAAATCTTAATGAATGTTGAGTCCTTTGATTAAGAGTTTATCAGATGGCAAAAAAGTCAGGATTTCCAAGTCAAGACTGCAAACAAATCCTGCTAAGAAACTTGTCCTGGTTCAGTGACAAAACGAAGGAACCAATATGGAATAGAAAAGCAATCTATCAGAGATACAAAAGGGGGAATATCTGCCAAATAATATAGAATAGAAGTAACTAAGTGTGAGAAATGAGTAAGTGAAATTAAAACCATCTGGAAACACCTCAGAACAGATAAAGCAAAGAAAGTGTTTTAATATCTATCAAGAACAAAAGTAGTTTGACAGTAGTGCAGGGATATCACTAGGGAGAGGTAGCAAAAGTAATAGTAATGTAAAAGAAGGGGACTACTTAGTAAATAGTTGTCTGCATTCAGAAGGAAGTGAGATTGTGTACATGTATAACAAACATGGGGTTGATGACAGACTTTTTTTGCTTGGTAATATCAAGATGATAAATCAGGTCTACTAGGGAAAAACATTTAAAATGTGAAGTCTGGCTAATTAGCATTCCTGAAAGAGAGCACATGATCTCTCTCTTTCCTCGATTTGAAGTACTCATGTCACACCAACACTCCAAAAGGGTAAAGATGATGAACTGCGCAAGTACAGTCAAATAGAAGTGACAGATGCAAACAACTGTGAGCTAAGAGTGGGATTGTTGCAGATGTTAATAAGCATCTTTCAAAGAACAATAAGATTTGCCAAACTGAGTCCGGCTCAGACATGATGGATTCAGAGTTTTCCAAGGCATTGGACACTGCACCAGAAAACAAAACCATGTTCTCTAAAACACTAAAAGTTATCCCATAACTGATGCGAGAGCTGGAGAAGGGAGAGATTTCAAATAAAAATGAATGACCACAGCATGGACTTCCACTACAGTCCCCTAACATAAGGAAATAAAGCAACTGTGAATATGTATATGATGTTACACGTAAGCAGAGATGTAGGGAAATTATCTTTGGATGTTCATTCAGAGCACTAGAAAGATCAATGCCTAAATAGTCCCTGGCCTGCAGGTTCACAGAGACAGGGAGAGGCTTTTGGGAAAGGAAACTCTGTGCTGCCTCTGTTACACTGATTTTGCCCAGAGACTGCTTCTAGCCACTGCTGGAGACTGGGTCTTGAGCTAAGCAGTCCCCCAGTAAAGCTACTTTTACTGTCTTACACTGTCCACACACTTCCTATGTGTGTACTCTTCAAAGCAATCTGGAAAAAGGAAACAATGAACTACCTGCAACAGCAAACTTTACAGGACTTTTTCTTTACATACCACAGCAAACATCACCCTGTGTAAGGTTCAGTACTTGCTCTGCTCTTTGGTCTTTTATTGGCTTTAGCCCTTAGTCATCACGTTAAATCACTTTGTCAGTCTCCTGTGACCGTGCAGGTTAATTGCACAAATATTTGCAAAAAGCCCACTTATTCCTTGAGTTCCTAGCTATCACGGCCTTTTAGAGGTGCCCGTGCAGGTCTGACCTTGAGCATGACCTTTGGCAGGGTGTACAGGCAGCAGTTGTGTTTTGGGCCCAGCTGTCAGGACTATTTCTCCTTTTGATCCACTACAGTTGTCTTTTAAAAGCCGAAAATAGCCCTGGCACCAGGGACTGGAATTTCCTTTCTAGAGCAGAGTTCCCCAGTCATCAGACCAGTTCCCCAATCACTTTCCTTCTGAAATGTAAATGTGTTTTCCATATACTTGACCTGCGTTTGGTGGGAAAGGTACAGATCTCCCCCTCTTCCACTGCTTCTCTTCATCACATCTTTTCCATAGCAACCATGATTTTCATAGGAGCTGACAGGCACAGACTGGTACCCACCACCAGCTGGGCAGTCAAGGACTATAGCTGCTGGATTGCCATATACTGAAGAAAAAGATTACAACAGCATTTAAAAAATAAATCCTGGGTGAAGCGGTGTTTACTGGAAGGACCTGTTGGTGTGAGATGGTTGTCCCCCAGCGCAGATCTGCTGTACTGAGACTCTTGGGGAGAGAGACCAGTATTTCATCATGTTTTTGAATTCACATCAGGATTAGGTGTTTTGCTGCTCAGCACTGGGCATGTGGGAAGACTCAGCTGCAGGTATCTAGAGATAATAGATGATAAAAAGCATGATTTCTAAGGAGAGGAAACAGATTGTGGGTTAGATGTGGGTTAAACAGAAAGGGGAGTTCATGATGAGTGTTAGTTGTTCTGCTAAGAATGGCTTCCAGGAGGTATGCCTTTTTTTGTACCTCGAGTTTGCATGGAAGAAAATACCAGAAACTAAAGACTGCTTTACTTCAGGTGAGAAGACTGAAATAGGTGTGTTCCTTATGTATTAAATAGATGTATTTCTTGTATATAAAGGATGCCCTAGCTTCTGCTTAGTCCAAATATACTGAGCTTAGAAGAAATGAGATGGTTTTCAGCAATGCTCTTTAATAAGTAGGATAAAATTCCATGGGAAGTGACCAAGCACAGTGGGGGACTGGTGGGGTCTCTGTCCTTTGCATCTCCAGAGTCAGGCTGTGCGTGTCCACAGGAGATGCTTTAACTCAGCAGGACCTTTTCAGACTCAATGCAGAGCAACACAGTGAAACAGGGGTGAGACGCAGAGCCCAGACTCAGTGATCCTACACCAGTACTGGCAGAAACCTCCCCAGACAAGGACCTGGCCCACTTTTATGCATACTGGAAATCTAGGGGAGGTTTCGGGACAAGGGAATTGTTTGGACTGGTTTTTCTTTTGAACCCTATAATAACACTACTTATGTCCAGTTGCACACGCTCTTTAAAGAGCTGGGATTCCCCCTTCTGATAGAAGTTACATAGTACTCACACTTCCTTTAATCTCCATCAAACTATTGTTTCAACATACCACCTACACAGCCAGATTAATAAGCACCAGTAAAAGGGAACTGTTGTTGTTTTGCTTTTTCATTCTCAGGAAAAACAAAACGAAAAAAAACCCCAAACCAACAAACCAAACAGATCTTAGAAGAAAAACTCAGACTCTGGCTTTGTATCTACAAACTCCTCTTTTTCATCTGGAATTTCCCCTTAGTTATACCATAAACAAACTCCCCTCAAATATGCTAAAATAAAGTGAACTGAAATTAATAGGAGACATGGAAGTAGGGACTATTTGTAATCTGATGGTTACCAGAAAAGACCAAGAGCAGATAGAATCTGATTTTTCATTTTAAACTATTACTTCTTCAATAAAGTAATAATTCAGCCTATAAAATAAGTTGCATTTGAATATAGCTTTCCATTTGATTTTGTGATTGAGCTTGGTAAGATTTTTAACTACAGGAGGTTGCTTCTCTTTGTTCCCAAATAGTGGATTAGACTTTGAGGTGTTTACCTCCACCATGCTACTAGCATTTTTCAAAAGGATTTTGGCATCGTGAGATGATTATTTACTCTTTTGTCATCCTGCCACTGATGATTCTGGTAAGATTCCCTCTCACAGGGAGATAAAAGATGGTGTCCGAACAGAAAACATTGTTGCTAGGAATATGTACACAAATTTTAGTTTACGGTGACAGACTCATAATTTGTTACAACAAACCACTCTAGGGGAACCGCAGAACAATCACAGAGAACTCCAGAAGATGTCCTTTTTATAAACAATATGCCAGCCTTTATTGTCTCTTTCTGTTTCTATTCCTTGGGATTGCTATGAAGCTTTCTAGGGAAATAGGCCTGGTATCCACTGTCTCCATTTTAATAAAATTTTTGTTTTAATACAAATTCAAAGCAACAAAATGAGCTGAAACATCCCTGGCTGTCATTCTACCAACCAGCAGACAGCAGCAAAGCATTTTTTAAAATGTTCTGCCATGTGCTAATAGGAACAGCCACTGGGAGCCTGATGTTGTTCTAATAGAGATACACTTACTAAAGTGTTCCAGATCTATCTCCATCGCTCTAGTCTACTAATAAGACTTCAATTCATACAGCATTTCAAGCACATGCTTCAGACTGATAAAATCTACAGTCTGCAGGCAGCTGAGCCAACACAGCAATTTGCTGTCAAGCACCTTTGTGCCATTTGTATGCTTACAAATATCTGAAGGGTGGGTGTCAAGTAGAAGGCCAGTCTCTTCTCAGTGGTGCCATGTGATAGGACGAGGAGCAATGGTCACAAACTGGAACACAGAAAGATCCACGTCAACGTGAGGAAAGACTTCTTCACTGTGAAAGTGGCAGAGCCCTGGAACAGGCTGCGCAGAGAGGTTGTGGAGTCTCCTTCAAAGTCTTCAGACTTTCAAAACCCACCTGGATCTGTTCCTGTGTGGCCTGCCCTGCGTGATCCTGCTCTGCCAGGGGGACTCAATGATCTCCAGAGGTCCCTTCCAAACTCTACTATTCTATGATCTCTGGCATTTGTCCGAGTCTTAGTTGAGCCAATTCTTCTCACTAAAATGGCAGAAGACTATCCAACTGTTTATTTTTCAGAGGGAGATGGACTTCCCCCTTTGGATAGAAGCAGACTATGATGTTGGCTTACCTTGCTTCCTGGAGCTTTGCCCTCAAGCAGCTATTTAGATTCTATGTTAAATTGACAGCACTCAGGTTTCCCTTCATGCTGGCTTTGTACAGTGCCTATAAGAAAGGGGGTCTGGTCCATACATCAGGGTATCAATTACAACAGTACAAATAAAAAACATTGCAGATTGGACTCTAGAGAAACTGTGGTTGTTTCTGCTGGGGAGTGGACTTTCCATACAAAGCAAGATGTATAGAAACATGAATTACCTGAGGTGGGTAATGGGAGGCTGATAACCAACTCTTCTGCTGTGGCTGCTGCATTCCTGGCCTTTAAAGCAGTCCTGAGCAAAGGGACTGCCTGACTGTCACTGTTTATACCGGGAGTGAAGAGATGCAGCAACACAAAATAAGTAAAGAGAGAGCTAGGAGAGGAAAAAGAAGACACTTTATTAATTTATAACCCCGTTTTATATACCCTAGCCCCATAGGGTGATTGGTCAGTGATCACCCATCTCCTAGG
>WUAM01000101.1:1685620-1721490 GCA_024336885.1 Actenoides hombroni | reverse complement strand
AACACCTATTTCAAAATATTTTTCCAATGTACCATAAACAGAACTTAGCAAAACACCAGGTGTTGGTCTAGCTTACAGAAAACATCCTACTGTTTTTCATAACACTGGTGAGAAAGGCAGGATTCTCACCGAATATTGTGAGAACCTGAAAAAATCCCTCTGCTAGCAGCTTTTCAGCATCCACACCTGACTATAGTAATATAATGTAAGATTTCTCTAGGGCACCCAAAAATATATGTAGGTTTTTAAGTGGCTGCTCCTACAGCAACCTACAGACACTCATGTTCATCTGTCCACAGAAAAAATGAACTTCTGTATCACAGCCCAGAGCCCTCACTGACATCTAGGCATTTCAAGTATCTTGAAATGAAGCAGAGAAAAGACACTGCATCATTTCTGGATCATCTTCTTTTGTCCTTACAGCACTTTCCTCCTGCTCCCAGACTGCCAGAATGTCACCTGAGGTGATGGGACATGAAAGGGCCATTGTATTGAAATAAACATCAGACTTCATGTTTACTTGTACTAGTGTTTTCTTCGGTATCTGGCACTAGGATGCCTAACAAGATATGTTTTATTTTGACCTATATATCTGCTGTATGTATCCTATAAGCTGCAGCTCCAGGATACATCTGAACTGCAACCTGCCTTTCTCCTGCCTGAGGTTCTGTTTGCCTGGGATCTGAGCAGTGATGTTGGCACAGCCCATCACAATGCTTTTGCCCAGTCAGGCCAACAGAAGTCTTGGCATTTAGTACTGTAGCATTCTGTGAATTTCATGCATGTTCTTTGCATGTAGATAGCTATGTATATTTTTAACTTCTAAAAATACCTGGGTGTCATAAAGTATCTTTTTGTTACTTAATCTCAAACTATCTTCAAAGGAAGGAGACATCACAGCTGTCTTTTTAAATAGAGAAAACAAAGCCTCAGACAGAGATGACATTAATGAAAAGACCCCACAAGATCAGTCTAGAACTGAGTTGCATTTGTTTCCTTCCCATTATTTGACCACATACTCTACCAAAGCTGGTGTATTAGCAGATACTTGCATTTCTTAAAATGTTGAGGGCTGCAGGTTTGCCTGCACTCAAATTTCATGCAAAAGCACCCCACATCTGTGTGAACTGGAGTACACAAAACTCTGTGGTGTCAAGGTCCACCTGCTTCCACTCTAAGAATAAAAATTAGCTCTATCCCAGCACAAACTAGGGCATCTGCAAACTCAAAAAAGCTAACTGAGGTATCACTCTCATGCATCTGGAAAAAAAAGGTGTTCTTTCTTTTTTTCCTGGAGATGGGGCACTTGAACCAGGTGCTGTAAAGAATGCTCAGCTTACAGGGCATTTTGCTTTTGGTTAATAATTTTGTTAGACTTTATAGGAACTATTGCATTTATCTTAATCGATTGTCTATTTTGATCTAGCATGGACATATCTGTGTTAATGAATGGCTGCTACCGCTTATTTCAAAACACTGTGTTACACCGAGCACTTTACCAAACCTCAGCACCTGATATCCTATCTCTTTCCCCATATCTCTAGTCATAAACTGTTGTCTGGGTGTAAGATTTGATTTAGTCTCACCTAGGCTCCTCTCTGAAGGAGTTTAGAAATCAAGGGGGTCCAATCTGAAACCTTGGTATCAAACAGGAGGGTTATCCTTATCCCCTTCCTCCTTTCCCATTCACAGTCCCTGTGAAAATAATTTATCTCAGCCCCAAAGCATTGTATTGCTTAGGGGTTCATCAACACAAATTTATAATCAAATGGCTTTTTAGTTGTATATAAATTTATTCATACCCTATTCACTTATCTTTGATTAATTACCTTGAAGTAATGTAGTGACCTTGCCATCAATCGAACCTTGATTAACTTTGTTTATTCTAAGCTATATTTTACTAATTAACCAAATAATTAATCTTGCTTAATAAATTATATTGCTGCTTTCATCTGAGTGACATGCATTCCACTCATTTTTGCAGCGAGTAGAGCCTTAATCAGGGCTCTACAACAAGCGATTAATTATTTAAATAATCAAAAGGGGAAGCATCATTTGTATGTTCTTTTTTTGACCCCACAACAACAGGATGCAGGGCAAACAGACTTTCCACCTCTAGTCTCACATGTCAGAGTAAGTCTGTACTGCACCAGCTCCAGATGAAGCTACATCATTCACCTTTCCATGGGCAGTTCCATTTACAGAATGATGGAAGCTGCTAGTGTCTGGAGAAAAGATGATGGAAGGGACATCTTTTAATGTTTAAGAATCTTTCCAACTAATGTGGTTGCTTCAAACACGTGTTTTCAAAAAAATACATTCCCAGCACGAAGTAGGGCACAATAAATGGCGTTTGCAAAATGAGGCTGTAAATTCATTGTTCAAGTGAAAAGAAACTGCTAAATGCAAAGCCAAAATCCCGGGTGTCTATAGGAAGACCAATTTATAGGAAGACCTATTTATACTGAGAAAAGTGTGCCAGAGCTCAAAAGTCAGCATTTTCAAGGGTGATTTCCATTAGGGTTTTTTTGTTGTCTGTTCCATCTTCCTGACAGAGTAAGAGGATCTGAAAAACTGGTGGGAAAAGGGGAAAGCTTGGATTTTTCCCCTTGGTGTGTGTGCATACCTAGAAATCTCAAAAATGACCATACTGTTGGGTTTTTTGCAGTATCAGGGAATTTGTTTGAGAAAAGATGAAGCAAATATCTCAATATATACACACCCCTAAATCTTTCACTTTAATTGAAGGTGGAATGTCATACCTACATCAGTCACTTTCTTCTCTTCAAAACACTAAGTTGTTTGTGACAATACAGCAGCAGAGACTGGAAGGGGCCTTTCACACCTAGCAGGCAGCATCCTTCAAAACTCAGAGAAGATGTCTCAAGAAAGGCATCAGAGATAATCATCTAACTCTGTAGGAGGCGGTTCCATGGACTGGCCACTGCAGAGTGGTATCACCATCCAGCTCATCACCCACATATGAGCCTCAGTTCCCCCAGTGGCGGCCAGTGACACAAAGAAAATAAAGCAAAATGAAGGAACAAGCAATTGTAAAGTAGAGCCTGTGCAGCTCTGTGAGCTCCCCCATTGAGGGGCAGTCGGATCACAACATGTCTGGCAAAGGCTCAGAAAGATCAGTTGTACAGAGGCTCTCCCTGATGCTCTCTCTTAGAGAGATACATGCTGCTGGCAGAGGGTGTGCTCCCATCGCTTGCTGATGCTCATATCCTGTGGGAGGTTCGCTTCACATGAAGTCATGCAGACCTCTGAGGTCTTCTTGCATTAGAGGCTTTTGAGAAAATCTGAGAAATGAAGCACGGGGGTGACAACTCTACCATCACATGCCTGCTCTGCAGCCACTTGTTCATCACACATTAATGCTGAAGTTCATTTCAGTGGCTCAGGGGCTGATTTGCTCTAGAGCAGGGCTAGCATGTCAGGGTGATTCCAGCTGTACACAAGAGGGAATTCCCAGTGCAGGAGAACCTCAAGATGATAGAAGTTCCTCATCTTGTTAGATAAATACAGACATTTCCTTCTGAATCAAAGGACTCACATCCTACGTGTCCATGTGTGATCGCAGGCCTCCACAACATACTGTGCTCAGGAGAAAACCCAGGACATTACGTCCTGTCCCCAGTGAAATTTGCCAATCTGTTGAGTTGTTCTGTTGCCCTTTTCCTCCCACTCCTCCATCCCATTTCCTTTTCCTGTGATGCTTACACGGCATCTCCTGTACATGCAAATCAGTAAATCAAACCATTTACAGAGTAGTATTTTCAATGTTATCTCTGCTCTGCAAATCGTTTCCTGCTTTCCTGCCTGCGGCATTTCTCTAAGGTGCCCCTCAGCCATGAAGTGCCAGCACAGGCGTGCCGGGGATAACCCACTGGCACCTGCCAGTTCAGTGGCAGTTTCCCCTAGTGGGGTGCAAGCTTCCTAAAGCCACTCACCCTCCAAGGGCTTGGTGCAGCTCTCCAAGAAGCACTGCTGAGAGCTTTGCCATGGAGAGCTCGCAGCAAGGCTCCTTGACCATACCTGGAGGAGCTGATGCAATGTAAACACCAGTGCCCTTTACATCTCTGCTGCATCAGCTTCATCAAGCCTAGCTGCAGAGCAAACCGTTGGAGGCTAGGGGGGAAAGAACAGAAGTAAAAAACATTTCTGTGTATACGGCAGAGGTATTTGAGTGGGATTCGGTTGATCCAAACCCCAGGTTTGTCCAAGGCATTTACTCTCTGTATGCCAGCTCCCTGTCCTTCAGCCATTCACTCCACTGGGGATTTTGAATGAGGACAAATTTTATGATTTTGTTTTTGTGGTTGACACAGTTTTTATATTAACCTAAGATACAATGACCAAAACCAAAAGAACCATGCAGTAGCACAGAGCTCTGGGTAGCTGCATTAAAAAGTTGTAGCTCCTCAGTAAACCATCCCCTTAATGTATACCAAGATACTGCAATTTCATCAGCTTTTGGGTCTGTCACGGAAGCCTTCCAAATTAAAAACAAAATGAGGCTGTGCGTCAAAGGTTCAAAACCAGAATGAATTAGTGTGTGTTTGCAGCACAGGACAAATGTGGTTGCTCAGGAGTGTAGACCATGCTACAGATGTGCAATTTGTTCTTTCCTCTGAGTTTCCTCAGGTTAAACCAACTTCAAGTGTTGGTCCAACACCGTTGATAATTCGAGTTTGTAAAAAAATTCAGAAACACATATTCTTAGAACCACACCCTTTTCCTCTCCCATGCGCTAACTGCTGTAACCTTTTTAACTCTGTGGGTGTTACAGTTTCTTAGTATAAGGAGGGATTTTTATTAAAACAATAAAGCCAGACATATCTGTCAAAAGGCTGTGACCTGGCTCCATGTGTGATGCTAGCAGCAGAGCTGAGCCTGTGGTGCAGTGCAGCAGTCAGGGCTGCTGGGCAGGGATCAGCATCTGCCCCCTGGGTCTATGTATAATTTTTGGTTGTCTTTTATTCCAGCAGTTCAAGCTAAACAAAAGGACAATGTGGATGGGCTGGGGTGTCTGGGTATGTGCACATTCAGGGATTGAGTTTGAAGCATGCAGCCAACTCCGCTTGTTGCTTCAGTACACTCACTCTTCTCATCTTTGGCTGTGGATGCATCACTGACAGCTGCCTCTCCCAAAAAGGCTGTTAGATATTACACAGCTGTGTACCCCACCTCAACCCAAGCCCCCTGTGTACAGACTGGCATGTCTTTACTCTTACCATAGACAAACCTGTCATTGCCCCAGGGAAGTCAGTAGAGTCAAAGGTCTCTAAGACACGCTGTGTGACAACCAGCTGTGCTGTACCAGGGAGCTCTTGAAGGGTACATATTAATCCCAGTGTGCGAAGGGGTAGGACTGTCAAACGTGATAGGGCTTTTCTCTTAAGGGTGAGACCGTCACCTGATGGGGGAATGATCAGTGACATATTTGACTTACAGATTTCCACCCCTCAGGCACACAGTGCCAGTGACAACTGAGAATGACCAAATTTCTGTATGCCATTGACAAAACTGGACAAATGAAAGGCAGGAGCACTTTCAAGCACAGATGAGGGATGCAGGAGTCTATGGACCCTGACAAACCAGGAGGAATCTGTGTCATCCCACTCTATGATAGCACAAGGTGCAACACATGGAGAAAAGCATCAAAAAATCTCAGCAGCTGACACTTCTGTGTTTCATTTTCAGCAGCAGAACAGGAAAGTTTCCACATTCACTCCAGACTACATGCTATGAACTGGATGTGCATGGGAAGGTAGAAAGCCATGTGAGCTCTGTGCTGGGCTCAGCTCAAAGCTTTTGCCACTCAGCTGGCCTGATTGCCAGGGTGGAGCAGAGCTACACTGCATGTGTAAGACTCTGCAGGTAGGCAGTTGCTGGGAGGAAGCTGAGGTTTGGTTCTAGTACAGAGCTCATCCCACACTATTTGGCTTGAAAGATCAAATTTGTTGTTGATCCTGATAGTAACTGCAAAAAAACCACGGCTGTTTTTTGTCCCTGTCCCAGACAAATCACATCACAGACACCGTAACAGATAAAACAAGTCTGAATCACAAACTACTGAGACTCTATTTGTGATAGACTATAACAGTGATAAGAAAATCTCCCAAAAAGGTCTGTGTTATGCAGCAGTAAGCTAAAGCAAAGCTGAACTCTTTTCTCCTTTATTCTTTGGACAGTGACTATACCCCAGTATGAAAGCAATGAAGAGTGCAGAGAAGATAATATTGTACACAGCTTAACTTGCTTAAACATGAACCCTTAAAGGCAGCTATCTAAAAAGCAGCCAGCAATTAAAAGGTAGAAAGAAATACGCTCAAAATACCTAATCTAAACTAATTGAGGCTCATAGAAACATTTCCATTTACTTCAATTGGATATAAGCAGCAGTCAGAAGTCTGCCTCTGCTCTAAATGCTTCTTTCTGACCCTTTTTCTGCCTGGGTATGACATCAGTACAATACAACTTGGGCCAAGATTTATATTGCTGTACTGCTTGTATGATCTCTATTGTATACAGACTAAACTTACTTGAAATGTTTGGTTTGGTTTTGCCACACACAGAAGCGCTAGCTCTGTTTTCGTCTCCAGTCACAGAAGATCTCGTCAGAGGTTTTTAAAAGCATCTTTCAAATGTGAAATCTTGCTACCAGTCTTCAGCTCGCTAGGACAATGATTGTGGCTGATGTTGAATTGGGCCATATTACTGAGAGAAGCATGAAGCAGTTGTGACTCTACTAATGTTTTTCAGGTCCACCTGGAAGATTCTAGGGCAGAGACATGTCATCTTCCATTTCTCTGTGGAGGACCACACAATTTTCAGTGTTTCACCATAAAATCTAATTAGGAAATGCATAGGGATCTCTGAATATCCTAAACCCTGTATCAGTGTGTTTAAGAAGCTTCACAGAGAGCATGATCAGGCAGGTATTTGACTGCACAGTTGACTGCACCCAAACGGGAACCGTGATCTGCTATATCAAAAATATCACAGAGCCCACTGGTCTCTGTGAAAACTCTGGTTCTTTAGGACAGAGAGCACTCTTCTATTTTCCATCCCATATCTCTGAATGAAGAATGGTCATCTACACAGAGAAATCAGTTTTAGCAATCTCAGAAAAATTATTTCCATCTTTCTTCATTTTTCCCTTTGGGTTTGATATCTATGCAGAGGAGGACAAAGATGAAATTGTGGTTTTGGACCAGTGCACAGACTTGGTCCAGCACTATGTCCAGCCAGGCTGAGCTGGTACAGACAGAAATTTCACCTGTTCTCTGTAGATGAAGGCTACCTAGCTGCCTTCAGCTGCTTCTTCCTCAGTTCCTTGAGATCGCTGAGAATGAATTGCTCTTTACAGAAAAAATCTTCCCCACTTCTCTTCAGCAGAACTGAACCAAAGTAACTTTTTGATCCCAGAAGTACATGCCAAGCAGAAGAAATGCTTCACTTTCAATACAGCTACCAAAATTAAATGTAGTTATCTGCCTGCCTTAGTTTGCCACCCAGTTCCTCCCTGTCCTACCTTAACCCGCTGCAGTCTGCAGGCACTGACAGAGGCTCACAGGGTGCTGTAAGCGTCTCACTGCAGGTGGAGATGGTAGAAGGTAATTAGAAGTTGCCTAAAAACCTGATAAATCTGGTCATAACTGACTTTCACAGGGTCACACACAGCATCTGCAATGACATTTTAACAGGTCTCACAGACAAGGCCTAGGCCAGCAACATAACATTGGCATCTTCTTCCTCCTTCACCTAAAGCCCGAGCTAGGGCACTTGGTAAAGTTCATACACTCCTTTGTATCAATGCTTTTTGCCGTTAAGGAACTCCTCAAGCTGTTCAAACCACCATCTCATCTTCTTTAGCATTCTCAGTCTTTTCTAGCACAACTGGCACTAGAATGGTCTTTCCCTCATATCATCAAACCCTTCTATTGGACTCTAATACTGTTCCTCATACGTTCAAATACCTTGCCATTACATACACAGTCAAGTGAATGTATGTGTAGCACCCAGAGTGGGTATTACCTCCACTGCACAAGTAGGGAATAAGCACCTACTGCAGGTATCCGGTTCCTGACAGAGTCTGGCAGCCCAAGGCAGTAGGGTCTGGGGCAGTTCATGGTCTCTTGTCCCTCCAGGGCACATTAGCACAATGACAAATGTGCACAGGCAGAACAGGAGTCCAAGACATGAAACTTCTGGTCACAAATGGAATCTGACAGTTAGAAGAGCTGAACCTACCTCTTCTGACCCTTATACAAGTGACAGAGTTTGAAAGCAATCACTCCCCTTGTTAAGGGTTTCTTTTCTCTTAGCTGCTCTTCTGACTGCATTGGTCAGTCTCTGCTTCCTGCATCTGCCAGCCATAGTAGCTCATCATGTCACAGCTACACATGCCCAGCAAAAGAGCCCAAGGATACCTATGCACTTCTCACAGCCCTGCTGGCACAGCAAGGATAGACTAAATAGAGGCTGAAGTCAAATAGCAACAGCCTGAAGTCCTCAAAACAGAGCTGTGCTCTCTGGTTTGGCAGAGGGGGCAGGAAGCATGGCCTCTCTCATAGGCCCCCTCCTAAAATGCAGCCGTGGTTGCTGAGCTGCTGACTTGAGAAAGGCTGCAGCCACGCACGGCTGATCTCAGGTTCACTGTGCAAGAGCGTGGGCACTATTTCATATCTGACAGCAATACAGGGGACAGCAGTGAGAACAGACTGTTACAGAAGACTTTTTGAAACCTTTGACTTCGTAGCAATATTGCAGAAACGCTGATGTCCTGTGTGCTCGGCGGAAACTACAGCCCTCAGCCCTGGGCTACACTTACAGACTCACCAGCACAATGCTCTTTATTCCTTCTACCTTCCTGTTAATTCCACATTTTCCTGTCCTGACCATTTGGGTTTTCCCCTTTCTGATTATTCTCTACTTACAGTAACTAGTAAATACTTTCTTCGGCCTCTTCTCACTCTTTCAGTATATTTTCAGGACCGGGTCTTCCCCACGGGTATTCCTTGCCATAGATGCCTTTTTACAATGACTTTCTCAAGTGATGACAGAACCAAGATTTTCAAGGCTGGGCTATTCAAGTCACCCTCCTATCTGTAAGCATGTGCCGAACTACAAGTGGCACCCTTTGGGAGCCTGATGAAGTCATGAACAATCTACTTTCTTTTAGCCCACATCACTTACAGCTGTACGCAGTATCGTTAGCAACTTCCTGAAGTTTTTACAGAGCCGCCTGCAAGTACAGCACGAGTTGGAGCACTTCATCGTCTCTGCAAAAGCTAGAGGAAAAAAAAGTAAGTGATTTCTGTTCCTGAGACAAGGCGTTACTTCTGCTTAGCACTCTTTTTTGCTTTATTCTGCTTTGATTACTGCTTCTCCATGCTGTGCATATGTGCTTCAGAAATGCACTCTGTTGACGTTTTACCGTAGTCTAAATCTCCTTGTGGTGGATATAATAGACAGAAAGAGTTGCTGGCTCTGTATTAATTAGAGATCATTGCAGCTGATGGAGTCTTTGCTACCTGTCTTCCTTACAAATTCCCTTTCCTATAAAGAACATACTTCTCTCTTACAAAACAATATTAGTTCCATTCAGGAATAGAGGATAATTGGGATTGAAGGATTTTGACAGGATATGGGTTGCTTTGAGGTTAGATTTAACTATCACTGCAGAGCATGAGGCATGAATATAGAATTGTATTAGAAACAGGAATGCTGGTCTTCCTTTGGTAGACCATAAGGAGAATTCACATCCAGCCTTTCCTCACCCTTACTCTGATGGAAAAGCAAGACAAGTATTTTATTGTGATGTTTACCTCCTGATCTATAGCGACTGATTGGATATGCTATATTTCTTCTTTTTCTCCATCTTTCATTCACACAGTACTGGTGATGTCTGTCACTCAGAAATGTGGAGACTGACTTAAGATATTTTACTTTTTTTAATAATTTGAGAGTTGACTTGTTTCTCTGAGACTTCAGAAATACTGGGACCATGCTTAGCACACTCCTTAGCAAACCAAATACCTTGCTTTTAAAAGAAAGCTGACACTCCTTTGCATTTAGCATAGCCGTTATTTCGTGTAGGAGCTGCTGCTTTAAGGAGACCACAAGTCTTGTGATAAAGTCATAGGCTGGTAACAGCAATCGCAGCACACTGGTAGGTGGTCAGAACGAGACAGAATGGGTTCCCTCCTTTGAGACTTTAAAGGATCCTACTTTTGCTTTGGGAGATTCTGAGATCGGAGATCTTTCCTATGTCAGATAAGATTTAGCAAAGATAAGCATCCTACCAGAGCTGGACTGACTTGTTGATCAAACTGTATTGTTTCCTGAATTTAGTTTTTCATAAACTTTTCTTGGTTTGTTTTCTTCTCCCTGTTACCTCCCCTCATGCATGGAGTCAGGACAGGTCTGGCAGGGTTTAGCAGATAGGACACCTTCTCACATCTCTCTGACAGACATTATTGCCTCCCAAATAGAGTGTGCCTCACTGAGTGAAAATCACTTCTTTAAATTGAACCCTTTGGGGGTCAGTGTACATAGGGGGATGCTAGTTTTGCTTAGACCTGCCTCCTATACTGTGGCTATAATGGAGCACTGGAGGAGGAGATAGTCAAGGATATCACCATACTGGCAGAAATACCATCACCTTTACAGCTGCTTTCTGCAGAGCACATCAGGCTTGACAGAATCTGTCTCTTAGATTACCACTACTTTGATCTTATCTGCTTTCATGAATCAAGGCTATTTTTAAAGCAGAGTATTTAGTGCAGGTGCATACTACCAAACACACCTAAGGTTCAGACCTGGCTGCTGCTGTTGGTGGAGCACCGTATGTGACAAAAAAAGTTCTACAAGGATGAAATGTCTTGCCACGGACCTAAGCCCATAAACACAAAGGATTCAGCATGGAGTCTCAGACCTGGAAAGTGAAGTGGGTTGCATCAGTGCACAGGCAAGTAGGGCCCGACTGGAGTGGAAAGGTCTGGAAGATGTTGGAAATTCAGAACTGGGCCTACTGGAAACAAGTATGATTTGGTTATCCTTAAGGTAGCTGGGATTTTTGTATCAATATCTTCCAGGATAGACTCTAAGGGTCCCAATCAAAAGTGAGATGCTTATTGTGGTTGATGAACAATCAGTTGGAAGATATCGCAGCTGAGGACAAGACATTACGGGATATTTAGCAGATGAGAGTGGGCTTATGCAGACGTCAGAGACGTGTAAGTGCAAAGAGGAATCTTTGAGTGTCACAGTTTCTGCTGGTATAACTAAGGTCTAAAGGGGAAAGCCCTCCCACTGGTATGTGAGGTAGCTAGCTCTAGGAGGTGACCCAGATGGCAAAAAAAGGAAAGCGGTAGTTCTCCAATTAGTTGAGAGTGAATCACAGGAGAAGGAACAGTTTGACTTTCACGGTAAATGGAAAAGGAGGAAATATTGGTGTCTGAGTTCTTACAAATACCATCTTTAACTGCTCTGTTAAAAATAGGATTGCTTCAAGGATAGAGGGCACTGCAGTTTTCACAAGGCTTTGCAGATCTCACCTGTTGAGACACATTCACTTTAGACAAAAGTAAAATGATTTTGAGGAGAAACTAGCTAGGATTCTCAATGACAAGCAATATGTCAGTCAGCCCAAGTCTGGTAGGTCACAAAATTATATTGGGCATCTTTTTGCTCTGTTTCTCCCCAGGAATTTCTTTAGTAGTGGCAATGCTACCAGCAGCAGTGCAGCTCCCACATCACAGCAGCTCCTGCATAGCCCCACAAGGACTGTGCCAAGACCAGTAAGTTCCCCATGAGAGACAGTCACATTACTGTAACAAGGTCAAGCTCAACACCATCTTTGCATTTTCCTACTACTGTCAGAGAGCAGCCATCCTGTCTGTGCTCACTCCTTTCAGAATGGCTCAGCTGTACTGGGGGATTTCAGAGGAATGAAAAGGGACAACAATATTTTGAGTGATCCCTGTGAGTGCCATGATTGCAATGGAGGTGTCAGCGCAGGAAGGGGGGAAGCTTGTGAATTTGGGAATTTGATCATATGTGTTTGGTTACAAAAAAAATGTTCTCTCCAACTGGACACATGTGGTGGCACTGGACACATGTACCATGAGCCAGCATACTCTGGCTTCTGTGGAAACTTGAGTGACAGAGGGGATATGAGTTAGAATTTGTGGATCTCCTGGGACAGCAGTGGTTTGAAAACCACTGAATGACTGGGGACAGAGGGAGGGAAAGTAGAAGTGGGATGGTGAAAGGCAGGAATGAACCATGGAAATGTAGAGATCATATACAGGGAAAGACAGACCCAGGTGATGACAGGCTGACAGGATGTGACCAGGTCAGCAATGGAGGACAGAGACTATGCGGTGCCCAGCAGTGACAGGCCAACAGCATGCAGGACCAAGCTGTGGTCAGACACAACCTTGGCCATTAATAAAAACAAACCAGTACAGGGAAACAGAGCCTTTGGCCAGCCACAATCCACAGCCATTTACAAACAAGCAAGAAGCTTACCACAAGGTAGGATAACTGCAAGGACAGTAAGACATATTCCTCCTACTTGACTCTGTGAGAAAAACATTGCTCTGTTAATGTGTGGCAGCAATAGAGCCCAAGGTATCCAGAGCCTCTGTGGGTCCAGGAGCATGGAGGTGCTGGGTGCCAGCTAAGAGCTACCACAAGCCACAGGCATGGCTATGTCATTCCCACACTGATCATCATGCCTACCTGAGAGGTGACGAGATTGAATGTTCACATCTCTGCACATGATGCTCCTCCTAGCAGGGACAAGTCTCTCTCTTGGCCGCAGGGGGTCTGTGGTTGTCCTTTGCTTGCTCATATACAAACTCGAAGGCCTTTACTTAGGTCTTCCACAGGTCCACGTGTCACACATATCTACCTGCTGTCTTTCACTACAGGGTAAGAAGATATATGGTCTCAGTCCAGAAATCTCCACCAACTCCCAGTGAACAGTTGCTGCCCCAAAGATGGTTTTGAGCCATGATAGTTTGGGGTGAAAACAGCTCTAGTACAGGCCTTTCTGTGGCTCCTAGTGTGTTTCTTGACGTGCCAGAGGTTTGACAGGAGTCTGCTGTTTGATGTCCTGGGTGACAGAGGCCAAGAAGAAGGAGGAAGACGTCCATAAGTAGCTGCTGGGGAGATCTTAAATTCTAAAGGATGACACAGCATCCCTTTTTAAGGGGTACATCTGTGGGTTGAAACATAGGTCTTGTTGTTTCTTCAGCCACTTGAAGTCGGATTTTCCTTAAATCTGGCAATTAGACACACTCAGTTCTGGCACGGTGTCCATATGACCAGAACCCCTTGCCTTGTTAAAACAGCTGCTTCTGACAGCCCAGCCAGCTCTTTCAGGAGTCCAGATCAGTATTCATCCAGGTGTAAGCCCTCAGTGCCAAATGTGCAGACACCTGGTTGTGTTTTGACATCCATAAGCTCCCCAGGGTGGGTCAGAGAAGCTGTTCCTGGGAATCCCCCTTCTCATCTCCTTCTTCCAAGACTTCATTGTTCCAACATGAGCCAGCAAGAAAGTCTGGCCAGTTAGATTTTTCAAATGAGCCTCCTGAGCAACAAAAGCCTTATTTAGATAGCCCCCAACTATCAATTTAGCTGTGATAGCTTTAGGGAGGCATCAAGCACAAGTGCCTGTTGGCTTCATGTGTGTTGAAGAGGATGTGAATTAGCAGCACAAAATTTGCCAGTCTTGGGGCTGCTCTCAACTATCCGCTTTCATTGACCCTGCTCCAAAGCCTATGCTTTCCTCAGTCTTTTGACCTGATGGGCTTTATAGTTTAGTCTCAAATTTATGACAGCATTTCTGGGGTTCCTGGTAGCTCTCCTGGCCATGAAGCCATTTCTCTGGCTGTGGGACCCTTTCAAGACAAGCTGGTAGGTACCAAGGTGTAAATCTGCTCTGCAACAGCCGCTCTCTGATGCTCTCAGGAAGGACTGAGGAATTTTGCCAGGTCCAAAAGTCCCAAAATCATGAGTCATGGTCTCCAGATCATGAGACTGGGGAAAAAAGTCCACTGGTACAGTGGAAATATGGGGTTTGTTTTTCACCTGTGAACTTCCCCTACCTGCTTTGTATGACACTTATGTAGTTTTACCTGCTTTTAGATGTGTGAATGAGATGGTTTTAAACCCTGTATCAGGAGTATTTGTTTACATCTTTCTCTTTTACCTGCCTGGCATTCTTGTCTCCTCTGCAGAAGAACCCTCACCAGGCACTGCAACATGACACTAGGACACCCAATTTATAGAAGGATCACTATTTTAAGCTGGCTCCTTTGTCAACTTTAAATTATGACATTTCACCTCGTTAATACCATAGCTGCTCATTTTAGTAGAACAGTACATTTAGTTGTAGATAGTGGGAAGGTGGAAGTGGATGAGTGAATCTATGTAAATATCCACAGACATGTTTTTAAAGTCTCTAGTTGCTGAGAGTTCACATCTATAAACAACCTATCATGATATATATCAAACACCTTTCTCTCATCAGAAATGATTGCTGAGCACCCCTCTTGAACAACAGGTGAATAACATCTTCTCTCTTTGGAGAAAAAAAAACCTTCTTTTTTTAAGTAAGATTGCTTATATTTACAGTATAGACTTAAATGTTAAGGCTGTATAACTAATCTCAAGGTCTTGCTGCCTCCTTACAGCAGCTGTTTTCAGCCTACAAATGTTCCACAGCTTGTTTTAACCAGCACTAGTCAACAGAGGGATTATCTTGCTGTACCACAGTGCTCTCTGTCCAGTGTCTTACAGTTGGACACTAGTGTAACCAGTGATGCACAGGTAGTTGTTTATAGCCAAAAACCTACCTGAACTTCAGATGATTACACATGGTGACCAAAATAAAGAATGTGACATGTCTTGGTTCAGCAGAAGGCTGCTTAGAGGTCTTTCTTCCTTCTTGAGAGTCTTCTCCATGGCTGCAGCAGCCAGGGAGAGTTCAAAAGAAGGTAAAACTCAAACAGAAATCTAGCAAATACGAGAAACTTGACAATTATATCTTTCAGGAATCACATGGAGGTATTTTTTCTGATTAGGAATTAAAGCTGCCTTGTACAGTGTTTGTTTGTCTCTTCATTCAAATCCCATCAGTGGTTTCAGAAATCAAGCTAGGAAGGAGGCAGATACTTTAAGACGGAGTTGTGCTCAGTCTGAATTCTCAGTGTAGTCCTGTAGCTTTAAAAAACCCTTTTTTTCTCTACAGATTTTTTGAAACAATATAATTTCAAAATTATATATTTATATATTTTATGCAATTTTGACACTATATCGTTTCAAATCCCACTATCTTGCGTGTGTCAGTAAAAATGATAGGTCTGCTGGGTAACTAAGTGGAGCCATAGCTGCTTTTCCTTTGTATGCTGAGACTTGCTTATAGGAGTGACTTCATCTACTAATTTATTTATTACTAATGGACATGCACACCCCCAGCCAAATAAACCATTTCTCTGACTTGCTGGGCTAATGTGTCATAAGCTATTTTTATCCATAAAGATACCTCAGACTTATTTCCTACTTTCAAGAACAGCAGAGCAAATAATCCACAGCAATTTCTTACTTTCTATTAAAGTTAACAGGCAGAAAAGCTAGTGGCCAAAAAGCTTAGTAGTTCATAAAGTTTCCAGACAGGTAAGTTGAATGAGAATGAGAATGAGAATGAGGAGAATGAGAAGCCCAGGTTCAGAAGAGGGGTGACGTTGCTGATGATGAGTATTGTAGATGGCATATCTGTCATATCTGGAAATTGATGTCTTAAGATACCTGATTTCAGTGGTCCAGCTGACATCATTTTAATACTCTTGTGTCAAATAGTTACGGTACCACGTGCTACTAAGGAAAGCACACAAATCCCCTCAGGAGAAACTCAGGTCCTGTTTCTCTGAAGGTTGATTGATGCTTTAAAACATGCTGGTTGTTATCCTTTCCAAATATTGGGGGTGGAAAGAAAGGTGTGAAGTGAAGGTTTGCTTTTATCCTAGCCATTATAAGCATGGCATTTTAAAAAAAATTATTCTTAATATCCACATAAACCCCTCAAAATTTTCGGCTCTAACAATAATCCTTGGCATAGAAGGATGATCAGAAAATTATTAGAAAACGAAAAATACATTAAAAAATGTGCTCTGCTGATTTAATCGTACTCATGTTATGGATTTCATTGTGTCTTTTTTCTCTCCTGTCCCTTTGTATCTCAGATGACTTAATCCAAAGACTTTCAATCAGTGCTCTGTTCAACTATTGTGCTTTTTTCGACTTCTCCCTCTCTTGCCTGTAGCTGTATCCACAATTTTCTTTTTGACCTTTTGTCATGGTTTAGACCCAGCTAGAAATTAAGCAGCATGCAGTCTCTCACTCACTCCTCCCCCTTCCCAGTGGGATGGAGAGAGAACTGAAACAAAAAAAGTAAAGCTCATGGGTCGAGATAAGAACAATTTAATAACTAAACTAAAATATAGAAATAACAATAATGATAATAATTGTAATGAAAAGGAATATAACAAAAAGAAAAATAAATAAAACACAAATGATGCACAATGCAGTTGCTCACCACCTGCTGACCAATGCCTCGGCAGGGCAGCCGCTCCCAGACAGCTCCTCCCAGTTTATATACCAGGCATGACGTTCTATGTTATAGAATATCAATTTGGCTAGTTCAGGCCAGCTGTCCTGGCTGTGTTCCCTCCCAGCTTCTTGTGCACTTGCTCACTGACAGAGCACGAGAAACTGAAAAATCCTTAACTTAGGATAAGTGCTACTTAGTGACAACGGAAACACCCGTGTGTCATCGACATTGTTCTCACACTAAATCCAAAACATGGCGCTTTACCAGCTATTGGGAAGAAAATTATACCAGGACATGTCTCCTAATAGGGGTTATTTTTATCACTCCAACTTCTCTGTTGGAAATTGAAACAGTTTTGCCTGAGTAGCTCAAAGACAAATAAAGAAAAAAAAAAAAGAAAGAAAAAAAAATGCAAAACAAAGTCTTTTGCTTTCCCCCTTGTTTTCACTTCCTTCTTTATACCTCAGAGTTAGCAAAAACACTTCAGTCTCTTGAAGGAAGATCAGATCTTAATGCAACTGGCCTGAATGGGTAGCAGGAGCCACCAGTCAAGTCTCTTTACCTCCCAGAACCATTTACTGCTTCATTCAAGGACCAGACTTTCATTCACTTTACATTCACTCTGAAGTGATAAGCACTAAGCCAACAGGCTCACAGAAGCCTGCTTTCAGGGCATAGCAGTGGCATTTTCAAGGCAAAAGACCCAAAGAAAGTGATGTGTTTAGAGCTGCTGTTCACCTCCACATGATCTAAATGGCCAGATGCACTGCTTATCCAAGGCGCTCTGTTCAGGACTTGCAATTTCCACAGAGAAGGTGCCCAGTTGGGTATCTCAGTTGCAAAGACCCCTAAACAGTCATCAGAGATCAGCAGTGCCTCTGGAGACTGATGGTGGGTGCAGCTTATGCTATGGCTGATTTGCTCTCAGTGCAACCCTCCCTCCACCTACCTCTGGCTCTTCCACTCCTGGCCATGTGCTACATAGTACTAATTCCTTTGTGCCAGCCCTGGTGCTGCTTTGACCCTGGAAGGTCAGCTGGTGGACATCTGACCCAGACAGAAAAACGGGACAAGTTTTCTGGTAGCTTACCACTCTGTGCATATTCACTGCAGGGTCAGGGACAAGGTAGAGAGAAAAAAAACAGGTGACAGCCAGGTTGTTATTCTGGTGTGACTCCGATGTGAAACCACATCCTCACAGCATCCCAGATTTGTGATTCATCTCCCGTGAGCTGTGTAGGACACGTCTGTAAGATAGTTCAATGCTCCCTGATGCTGGGTAGGGGAGGGGACAGATGACCATCGCACAGGGTCTCCTGCACAATGAAGCAGTGCTTTGGCCCCTGTCCACAAGATGGATGATCTGATTTTTATACCAGACAACAGTTTGGTATTTGAAATCTGCCACTTTCTAGGAAAGCCTGAGAAAGAGCAACTTTCCATTTCTCTTTGTAAATCCGGGCCACATGCCAGAAGGAATGCAAGGTACACTGGATCAAAGAGATGACAAAAGGCCAGTCAATCTGTTTTCACAGCTCTTCTTGGTGGGTCTGCAGCAAGACACTTCTGCTGCTTTCTCACCACACCCCCAAGAAAATAGGATTTCATATCTGTCATGACTCTTCCATCCACAACCCTTCTTACTGGGCATCTCCAGGCATTCTGCCCCTTTCCAGAGTTTTCTTTCCATAAGGTCTCAATACATTAGTGCCTGCAGCACTCCATTTTAGGAGTAAGAAATGCAATTATCTCTTCATCTAACAGTGTGAACGTAATACAACAACATTAAAAATGCTAGACCTACCTACTCCAATATTGTGGCTATAACCCAGGCCATGAGCAGAAGTTCAGGGAAGAGTGTAAACACAGAGTAGGCATGAAGAAAAACTTTCCTAGTGGATTACTCCATCTTCTAGTGATTCATGCTCAGGCATTTCCTGAGCCAGCAGCAATGGTGTCTTGGTCCTGGAAAATGCAATGTTTTGCATATCTTGAAGGTGAGAAACATGCACGTGCTGACTGTGGTTTGTCATGTGCAGTGAGTCTCACAGAGCAAGAAGCCTCAGAGTGCTGCCAAATATACATTGGGTTGTTGGTGCAAAACAAAGCCAGGACTTCACATAACATCTAGTGATGGTTGGTGAGCCCCAGCAAAACAAGATAGGTCACAGAAAGGTGAGAACACCTACTTTGGACAGGCTTTACTTAACTGAAAGCTGCAGAGCAGCTAAGAAACCTAAAGCATTGAAACAGCTTGTCTTTCACAAACGTGTTCTTGAATATCACACATCCTTGGCATCACAGCCATGTTTGACCCTTTATAAATGCTTGAAAATTGCTGGATTTGATAAGTCTCTTAAGTTATGCTGTTCCAATCAATTTTTCTATCACTAAAATTTCTCAGCACCAATATTATCAAAAAATGAACCCTGAAATGGTGGATTTTTTTTCAGCTGTGTAATTCTTTTTTTTTTATTTGAATGAATATCTGAGATGCAGGTTAGCCTGCTCCAGTTCTGCACCAGTGTGGGACAACAACACAGTCTCACAGCTAACCATCTGCCTCTTCAGATAAAGCAGTACAGTTATGAAAGCTATATTTGTGAGATGTGGGGTTACATCCATCACAGCCCAGCCACCATAGAAAACAGAACTCGGAATCATCTGTGCTGAGCCAAGTGGCAAAACAGCAAACTCTAAAGGCCTGAGAAGATAAAAATGTGCATTCAGCTGCAGAGAGGCAATGTGACTGGGAGAAATTTCATAAACTGTCTGCTGAGTACTGCTTTCTGATCTTCAGTTTGAGAAGGAAACTCCTCTGCAGGCCTGGAGAGCTGATCAGAGACAAGTGAAGCTCAGAACTGAGGCTGGATGCAGTGGCCAGGGCCAGAAGACTCTTCCCTAGGCAGGGCAGAGAGCCAGAAGAAGGTGAGGGAGAGGTGCAAATGGATGCCTTCCTCCCCTCCTTCCTGATAAGGGACTGCGACATAGAGATTACTGCTGGGAAGGATCCAGGCTCCTGAGCTGACAGGCCAGACCCTCAGGAGAGGCCCTGGCATTCAGCACTATGCTTTTACTCTACAAATGTAAATTCCTTCCTGTGGTTGCATCTTTTCAGCTGGGGCTTTGCACTTGGCAGCTGACAGTCTTTTAAGGGTGAAGGTCTCTTCAAGCTGAGGCTCAGCCCTGTGGCTTAGGCCATATGTGGAAAGCCAAGGCAAAAAGCATGTTCAGAGCAGGTAGATTAAATAGTCAGAGGCATTTCCTTCCCTGAGGCTCACCGATGGCTGCTAAACACAGGAAGGAGACCTGAAGCAGAGTGAGAAGAGAGGAGGTGAAGGAAGGAGGCAAGCAAAAGAAACATTGGGAACCATGTGTCTACAGAGTAACTCTTCTACCACTTCCTTCCTGTCCTGCACCATCGCTTTGCTGCTCACTGGTGAGACAGGTACCTGCGGGGGAAGCCTGGCTTTGCACATCAACCGTGAACAGCTGGCATAGGCAGCGCAGAAAGGAGAGTGTTCAAACACACCGGGGGTCAAGAAAAGCATGCAAAGCCCAGGGGGAGGGGAGAGGAGAGCACCTTCAACCACTCCCAGAGGTTTTTCTGTTAAGGCGCATGGAATAGACAGACACTGAGTAACCAAGGTGGCGTGAGACTGTGCCGCATTCCCTGCCCTGGCTGTCACCATCTGCCTCATGTATGAGTTGTATCACATGCTGGACTTTACTTTAGAAGGGCAGATCACCAAGACCGTTCTCTGGCAGCTGTACAGCAGCTCTCACATCAGTCAGATGAATCTGAGTCTAGGACAAGCTCTCCTATGTCATGTCCCAGGTGAGGTCTGGAAAGAGAACTGCTGCTGACCCTGAGATCAAGCACCCTTTTTATCCCCTCTACACAGCGGTTCTATAGGTGGCCCAGGAAAGACCCCACCTCATTCATCAAGGGTGGCAGATGCCCAGAGGCAGCAAAAACCTCAAGTCATCACCAACCCTTACTGCAACCATCATTTCTGTGAGTTAACACCAGCTATCAGTATCACTTTCACTGCTAGAAGAGAAGGAAAGTCACTTTACACCCTCTAACGCAGAAACCCTGTGGCAGCTCTGGTGAGTACTGTGCTGCCTTTTCCTACATAGCAGTATGGATTGTCTTCTCCAGTCATTCTTAAAATGAGACCTTTGGAACTAGAGGAAATTTCAGATCCCCCTTGAGGGAGCTTCAACATACCCTGACATGAGTCTCAGATGTGGAGGGATGTGGCCATCTGAAAGACACTTTGGCCCAGCTAGCACGGTGACCGCTGCCTGCTAATCCTTGTCAACATGTTAGGACACGAGCAGAGCATGGTTTGCCACAGGGGGAAGCGGAAGGTAGTTGCAGAGTGAGGTCTCACCTTGTGGTGTACTTGTTCCACACAGACAGCACTTTCTCAGTTCCTCTGTCTGTAGAGGTGACTCCCAAATGTCCTCACCCCAGGGAACAGTTTACTCAGCTGCTGGTTCTGGGGACAGCAGGTATAACTTGCCTTTGCTCCTTCTGCTTGCATGCCAGGATGTCTTCACTCAGAACATGCTGTCATTAAGTGGAATATGACTGCTCTGGGGTTCTCGACTGAAGTGAACATCTGTCAACATGGGACAGGAGATCCTCTCTCAGTGTTTATGACTGTGTCTAGAAGTGCTTTGCTGTGAGGGTCTTGCAACCTAGGGCAACCTGTGCCCATTTTCTCATACTGTTCTCATCATCTGGTCACAAAAAAAGTCAGGGAACCTGATGGCCCTTCAAGCTGTAGGGATCTTATATGGCAGGTGCTTTGTTAGGCATTCAGGGTAGAGCTGCTTGTGCTACCCAGGGACTGCTCTTGCCTACATGGAAGAGAATGGCCTGATCAGCTTGACCACGCTCTCAGAGATGCAAGAGTCAGCCTCACTGCACTGGGAGTAGAGTGCTTCTCCTTGGTCTGCTTGAGATGGGCCCAAACAAGCAACAAATACATGTTCCAAGGGTGCTAAAAGCTACCTTCTCCCCTGCATGAACTCAGGGTTAAAGAAATTGTTCATACAACAGTGTGGACCTGGAAAGCTCATGCCTCTCCTCTGTCTGAAGGGACTCAAGTCTCTGTCAACATGTATCCTTCTTGTGGAGTTCAGTGGTTGTTCCATGGAGTAAGTTTCCATCCCCTAAGAGAATACTCAAAAGATTAGGCTAGACAAAAACTCTTTTTATCAAGGATGTTATAATATGATGGACACCTTCACCTCATAAATGCAGCAAAGTATGATTTTTAAGGGCACACACCACCATTATGGAGTACCCACCTCCATATTCCTCTCTTCACTTGAAGAAGGTTTCTGTATGGAAACCAGCATGCGACTTTGCAAGAAATGCTTCTTCTAGCACTACTTAACACTAACCAAATGCCTCTGCTTTTGTGTATGGACATCTTGGAAAGGTGGAGTGTTTTGTTACCTCTCCTGTTCAAAGGGCATTAAATATGTTTGCCTCCATTTCTTAAACGTGCACATATTCCTCTTTGGTCTTGTTTACTTCCTCTAGCTGCCCTTATTTCCTGTTGTTTCCCAGAGGCATCAACCACATGTGGTTGGCAGTTTCACTGGTTTACTATTGTAGGCGTTATACCACACTACAAGTTTATGTCCTTCAACTGTAGTTATTTGTTAAGAGGAAGGAGGGCAGAGGTATAAATTAGCTAGATCTGAACACTATGCTATAATACAATGGGGATGTACACACTAGTGGCCAGATTCTGATTCCTGTATGCTGGGTAGTCTCTGACACAACTACCACCACCCACTCCAGACAGTTGCCCCATCTGACCAACCATAAACGATAGCTTCTTTTGGAAGTCCGCCTCTGAAATCTCTACAATTTGCATTTTTTGTTACTCAGTTTGAAAAAAAAAAAAAAAAGGAATTGAAGCTTAATGCCCTCGATTTCCTCTAGGAAGTGACTCTAGCAATTGAACAGTAGCTCAGTCTTATTTATGAGGAAGCCTAGTTTAGGGCTGGTCCCCAGTAGCCCATTTTAATAAAAAGGCATGATGTAGTCAAGAAATCCTCTGTGAAGAAAGGCACTTCCTCCTGGAAACAAATCAGACCCAAGTCCCAGGGGACACTACAAGAGACCAGCAGGTCTTGGAAAACTTGCCTGTCTTAGACACTTCCCCAAGACAATCATCTCACTTGTTCCCCTGACATGTCCTATTGGTGCCTATGGGACCATAACTTTTACAGGCACATTTTTAAGTGCTGCAGATGCTAACTTTCCACCTTGTCTTCTGATTCTCAGGAACACCAGCTGGCAAGAGAATCATGGGAAATTGTACAGACACAAACAATAGCTCCATTTGCACGGGAATTCCCTACAAAGACAGCAAGACACTTCTGGTCACTGTTTACAGCATCGTTTTTGCCATAGGCCTTCCTGCAAATTGCTTAACTTCCCTGCTTACATTTGTACAAATCCAAAGGAATAAAGTAATTGCCGTCTACATTTTCAGCTTATCTTTGTGTGAGCTGATGTATTTAAGTACCTTGCCCCTCTGGATTATCTACGTAAAAAATGAGCACCGGTGGAATATGGGTGCAGAGGCTTGCAAAATAACAGGATTCATCTTTTTCTGCAACATATACATCAGCATTCTGCTTCTGTGCTGCATTTCTGTGGATCGTTATGTGGCCCTGGTGTACGCTCTGGAGTCAAGGGGGAGAAGAAGACAGAAAAACGCAATCACAACAGTGTGTTTTCTCTTTGCTGTGGTTGCAATAATCTACACTCCAGTATTTTACATGGAAGATGGTTCAGAACATATGAATAACATGACCTGCTTTGAGACCTTGCCCCTTGACATAAAACTGGCTTCTTTCAACTTTGCCAGATTCCTATTTGGATTTGCCATACCTTTCATAATCCTCATTTTCACAAACTACAAAATTTTCCAAAGTATAAAAACAAGCAGCAGCTTGACTTGTCACCAAAAAGCCAAAGTGAAGTATCTGGCTATAGCCATTATTGTCATTTTCCTGATCTGCTTTGCTCCCTACCATGTGGTACTCATAATAAGGTCCATATACTTTATGTTTCATCAAAATTGCTCATGTCCATTTGAAAAAGAGATATATTCAATTTTTACAGCGTTTCTGTGTTTAACCACTGCAAACAGCATTGCCGATCCAATCATCTACGTGCTGGTTAGTGAAAATGTCAGAAAAGATTTTTGTAGGACTCTCAGCAGATGGAGACTGAACTCTGCCAGGCTGAATTCATCCATTAATCACAGGACAACTGACAGCATAAAACTGAAAACATCAAGAGAATCACAGGAAGGAGGACTAAGAGAAGAAAACAAAGAAATATCACATTCATCTGACAAACAAAAGACTTGTAATAGTGGCAAAGACCAAGAAGTTGGTAGCTAGTAGTTAGTTACTGACACAAAGAAGTTCCCAACACCAGTTGTGAGCTGCAGGCAGCAGCACACAAGTATTTACATGTTAACATCCAAAGGAAGCTTTGTCATTGTGCGTTGGCCAGCAACTCCAGGAGGACGCTACAGGAGTGGCATTTCTTATTTCTGCTGGTCTCCTACAATAAAGATTGTCTACTGGTATCATTGGTGAAAAAATTGCTTTGCTAAGGACATGTGGAATAAACTAAGTAATTTACTTTGACTCAAACTGAAATCTTAAAAGCTTATTTTTGGACTGGCTCTTTTTCTCACATGAATGCAGAACTAGTTTTATTCTCTGAGATGGACAAAAAAAAAATCTCTGCTGAGGAGAACAATGCAGGCCCCATTCTTACAGTTGAAATGTTTAGTTCTTGAGGAGGTACGTGTTCGGATTCTCATACACATACTCCGTTGTTAACGTTTGTGGTTAACCAGTGGAAAATATTAAAAATGAGGAAGTCTTTCAACAACAGCCTTGAAAATGTTCCTAATACTTCAGTATGCAGCTTTATCTACCTTGCATTTTCTGGGGAGAACCAAAAGGCAAAACAGTGGTAACACAGGCCAACGGCACTTCTACTGTACTATTTAAGATCCTGTGCTGTCCTGAAATTCTTAAAATGTACAATTCTAATGTTTGACATTTTTCAATTAGTATTTTGCGGTTAAATATGGAATGCACTGAAGTATATCTCTATACAATTCCGAGTGGTGTCATGGACTGTTTTTATGTCATCTCCAAATGCTTGTTGAACTCGTATTTCATTTCTAAGTTAGCACTTCCCTTTTGGTATTGATCCAACTGTTACTGTGTAGGAGACTGTACAAGAGTTAAGTGCCTTATTGACAGGGAAATGCTGGCAGCATGGAGAATGCAGACCCTTCTCCCCGTAGATGGGAACTCCTGCAGACATGAGACTGTACTGGGGCAGATTTTGTTGTTGCTGTTGCCACTTTCGCTATGAATAAATTACTGACAGTAGTTTCCTGTGCCTTTGAACCAGAAATTAAAAAAAACCCCAACAAATCTCACAAGAGTTATCTAAACAGTTTCTTCATCTTTTTATGTGATCAGAGTAAAATAGACAAAGATCATGAATCAGTTGGACGTTTACCTGAGTATGAGTCTGTAACGTGTTTCACAGCATTATTCTGCTTCATCTGTAATGTTGTATTTCTGTAATATTTTTAAATTGTCATTAAGGTTGACATTCCTGAGTTGAACTAACATTATCCAGTGTTAACATAAATATAATACTTGTTAATGTTTTTAAATTGTCATAGGTATTTCTTTATATTATGCTTTATTCTTACGCACATTTTCAAAGAGACATTGTGCCAAAATGGTATTTCCTCAAGTTATTGTATTTATGACATATTTAATTTCTGTGTTATTTAATTACTCCTCTGGCATCTACCTGTGAAAGGCTTGTGTTCTCAAAAGTAGTTCACGTAATATCCAATTGGATAGAAGTTTGTTTCTTGGGAAAATGTGAAATTCTGTTGTGATGTTAATCAACAAACTGTAGTTTTGTATTTTCCTACAAACACTCTGATATCAAGGAGAGAACTGCAAAGTGCCGAATATCTGTAAGCTTGCTGAAAATCAAACTAAAAAAAATCAGCAGCAGGCGTTGCTGGTAAGAGCCCAGTCAGCCAGAGCATTGGTGATTAATCTCTGAAGACACAAATGCAAAGTGCCCTAACCTCAAGATTTTCATAGTCTAAATGAAAAGCTCTGATGAATAATAGCAGTGAGTTTAGAAGAAACCAAATGTACATACTTCAGGACTGATTGAAGTAGATGCAAATTAGGTATTCACCTTGATGAATTTTGAAATCTCTCTGATAATTTTCCTCTGATAAAACATGACTGTCTTCAGAGAAACCAATATTGGAGCCCAGGGTCATAGGTGCAGGGGACAGGGAGTAGCAGGTTATGTTAGCTGATGCAACATCTGTAATTCTCCTGCCTTGCCTAATTTACATGCTGTTCTAAATTACTGTGTCGTTACACATCTTCTCTTAATGAAAATCCTTGGAGCTTCTTTGTTCAGATGCACTCTGAAATAAAAGCTTTAGGGGTGACAAGGATCTGTACATTGTGATCCAACTTTGAAGATGACCTAGATGATCTTCAGAGGTGCTTTCTAAACTAAAATATTCCGTGACTGGTATTAGGGGCCAGGTACCAAGCAACATCCACATGGGAAAACCTCAAATCCTAACTTCTTTAGATAAATGGAAAAGCAGCTTTACATCTGAGTGAGGGCATCAAGAAATACTATTTCCATGTTGTTAAACTATCCCATCAGATAAGCTACTTTCCATGTGATAAATTGAAGCATGCAATCTGTTTTGTCACATAGTATCTGAGCCAAACTAGTTTTTGCCAACAATGTATCTGTTTGTTTATTCATCAATTTTGTTATTTCTGAAGACTGCATAACTCACTTACAAAACTCTATTCCTGTTTAAGAAATAATTTAATGTTCAGTATTAAATTTTGCTTCAAGAAGATAGTTATACAAAACAAGCAAAACCAGATAAAAATGAAGTCAAACCCTTTGTGCATGACAAAGTTTCACTGGTGACCCTGTAGCTGATCTGATTTAGTCTTTGCTATCATGTACAACCCAATGTCAAATTTCTCTTGCGTAGTCAGTGATGAAACCTAACTCAGAACCAGGCTTTCGAAAACATCCACAAATAACTTTTCTTTCTGAGCATATTGTCATGCTGCAGGTCATGCTCTGGGATAGATCTTTTAGGAAACATCCTCTGTAGAGTGAAATGATGTCAAAATTGCCTCCCAGGTGGAATATTTGTCTTATTGTCAAACCAGCACAAACTAAAGGTGGCAAATAAGGGTGGAGGGATTATATCAGAGAGATAAAATCTTTTGGGGTTTTTATTTTTTTGGTGTGCAGAGAAGCATACAGGTGGCAGCATTACCTAAGCTGGATCTCCCAGCATGTTTTCTACAACTAGTGTCTAGAGAAGAGGATGGGAATGCCTGTCAGTCCTCTCCATCTCCTCTAAGTGCCTCCTGGGGTGTTTTGCATCTTGCTACACTCTCTTTCCCACTGCACAATGAACCTTTGCACAGTAGAGGGTGCTTCTCATACTCTATTGGCACCAGGGACGCCACATGGTCTCATGATACGATCTTCAAGTGAAAGACGTGAACCATAAAAAGAGAAACCTGTTATCCCAAATTAGACTAAAATCCTGGTAATAGGTGTTAGCTGCTGCCATCATGAGCTATTGGTAAGAAAGAGTAGGACTCTCAACTCTTTATATCTCGTCACTGTAATTCAGATCACTGATAGCTTCTATAGGGTTTTACTCTCTTACTCCATCCTGTAGGAAATGCTCAGAGATAACACAGCAAAAAACAGACTTGGAAACAGACAGAAGGTCTGCAGAGGAGAGATGATAAGCTATGTGGTAAGAATTTCACAAAACACACCATCTATACGAGCAACCTCAAAATAAGCCTTCTCAGTATGCTATGAAATGATCCATCCTGTTTTACAGCCTCAGTCTGTGACAGGGCCCATACAATTCAGCCCATGATCACAGTGTGCCCTGTGAATTCAAAGGTCTATCTTGAAATATCTTCTTGAGGGAGGTGAAGAATCAAAGAGAAGAGAGATACTCTGGGAAAAGGGTGTTGTACGATACACAAAGTCCTGAAAAGCCTTGTAAACCTAAAATCGCAGATGTTCTGAAAAAGTATGCAAATACTTGAGTGCTCAGAAAGCTACTTAGAAATGTATCACAGTTCCCCATCTGTAAAATGGGACACGTCTTCCCTTGAGCACTGTCTGTATTCTCGGTTTAAAATACAAGCCCTTGCAGAAAATACTAGAAAGAGAGTGAGCAGGTGTGTCATATGCATGTTCTGAGCTTAATGCAACAGGGCAGTGAACAGCGTGGAGCCAAATAGAAGGTACTAAAGCACAAATTCTAATGAGTCAGCACTTTCAGGGGCAGACTCAAAGCTCTTTATTTGCTTCTATTTATGCTGAGGCATCAAAAAACAAAACAAAAAACCAAATAAACAAACACAACAAACAAAACAAACACAAACAAATAAATAAAAAACCCAAAACAAAACTATCAGACTTTCCATTTTAACTTGGGGTTTCCTTCTAGTAACATGGGCACTAGACCACTGGGGACTCCACTGGGATTTTTCCTCTCTAGGATATTTTGGTGTTTGGAGGTGTTTTGTTGCTTCCAAAAGGTCAGAATAATACCAATCTGGAGAGTTGACTTCCACATGAGAAATATTCAGGGCCAAGAGGTCACAAGGCTCGTAGCACTGCTCCAGGTACAGAACTGAAAACAACCAGTAACACCAATAGCATTTGCTCTTGCAACTTCTGTGCACAGTAGGCCACCAGTAGTAATCTCTAAAATCCTTAGTGCTTTAGAGATCTATCCATATGGACACTGCCTCTCAATCTTTTCCCTTCCTGACACTATTTTCATGGTTTGGGAAGCACTTTCTTAGCACCAGATTTCTCAGATGGGTCTCTGACAACATGAGCCTGATATGCTTGAGGCAGCAGGACTACTGCTTAGCTATTTGATTAATTTAGGGTTTTTTTTTCCTTTCTTAAATATAATCAAGGAGACTAGGCTCACACTACCCACTACAGGTAGTGTTTGTTATCGTATGTTTGACATTTATAGGTGACTTGACAATATGTTGGATAAAGGACACTTGATAAAGTTTTATTTTTAAAAAAATCCTCTAATTTTCCATCTAGCTGCATGTACAGTCCCTATCTACCTTTAACTCTTTTTTTCAAATCTTTCCTAAAATAAGGCTTATGAAAATGGGCAGACCATAGCTCTGTGTGGAACAGTGCTCTTAACTGCATCACTTGCAGTAAGAGCCATTTCCTGAAACTAGCAAATGCAGAGGTCTCAAACTAAACTCAGGACTATACACATCAATATGCAAGAGGGAAGAAAAATATACATTACCTAACACAGGAACTCAGGGGTATGACTGACTTCATACTTTCTTGACTGTTACTGTGGGAATGGACCATCGGCAAAAGGCAGATGATTCTAGACAGGCCAAGTACCAATCTGAAGTTTCTATGAGAAACAAGAAAAAGGGGACGAATGGGGAACTTCCTTTGTACACAGGGGTATGAATCAGATAGAGACAGACTGTAACGTGATAACAGAAAAGATTAGATGGGAAATGAAAGGTCAGCAACTCACTTCAGTACCCCACAAAAGCAGAATTCAAAGTGACTGTGACTGTAACTCAGAGAGGTGTTGTCCCTAATGAGAGACTGAGTAGCCTGCTTGCTTTATTCTCCTTCTGAACAGAAATGCTCCCCTCTCATGAGAGGGAAGAAGCTGGAAATTATATGAAATGTTTGTCTTTATGTTTTTTTAGCATGCAGTTTCAGATACTAGAACTATTTCTTAGTCAGATTCCAAGATAAGAAATAACACTGTACAAGGAAAAATCCCAGAAAAAGGATCTTTTTTTTTTCCCCTGGAGGTACCAAAAACCAGTACAAATAAATCAACATGAAGTTAAACCAAAGCTGTGAAAACAGCACTCCTTCCCTGAAGGCTGTGAAAAATCGAATGTGAATCTGAACTTTTTTGCTGGCCCATAGTTTCAGATCATAATGGCTTCAAACCTCCAGAATTTGGAGAAAAATCTTTTTTTGTGTGTGTGTGTAGAAATGTAGCTTGGACATATTCTTCCATGATATAAAGCAATACTAATGTATAACCCTGACTTGCCTGTGCTGCAGTATCATATCTGACTAGCATGAAGAAAAGCTTTCACAAAAGCACCATATCATTGAAGTATTCAATACATCAGCAAACTATGGGTTGTGAGTCTACTGCCTCTATGCTGAACCACACAGCAGAAGTTTCATTTCAGAAATGACACTGAGAGGTTAATTCCCCTTTTCTATACTGCCAGCTTTTGTTTTGGATAAATTGCTTTGTGTTTTCCAGTGTTAAATCAATACCTGATCTTTCGATGTAGTCACAAGAGGGCACCAGACTCTAGCCTATTTCTCCTGCTGGCCCTGGTGGACTTTACAGTGGAAGAAAAAAAAATTAGTTATCTCTTAAGTTGCCAGTTTGTAATCATAAATTTGTACGACTTTGTGCTTCTACATAAAACAGTCTATAGAAATGACAGTGTGTGTATGTGTGCTCATGCTTAACACACAGACAGCTGTTGAGGCAGACACAAATTTGGTTATAAAGTTTATCCAGCCAGGGCAGAAACACACAACCTTTTTCAAATGATGGTTTCACACAGGCAGAAAAACAAGAAGCAGAAGAGCAGAACTGAAAACAAGCAAGAAAAATTGTGTAGAGAAAAAGAGTGACAATGCCCTTGCATCACACAATAAAAACTGGAGGATGATAGAACTTGCCAGGATCTGTCCATGATTCCCTGGAGAGGACGTTAAGTGGCAGGAGGCAAAAAACCATATCATCTAAAGCATTCAGCTGAGCCAGCCCCTCGCAGTATCTAAACACACAGGAAATTCTAAACAACTCTTTCAGGAGCTCCAATTTGACTCCCTGCTTCAGCAAGCTGTCCTCCAGATCATCCTGCAGCACTGCACACTGCAGCTTCAGTGACTTTAACCAAAGTCTATTGGCATTTGGTGCTATTTGTTAGTCAGTTAAGTAAAGCAAATTGTAGATGTATTATTCCGTTAACATTAGACATGTTGAAATGATTGCTGGGAAAACACTGGCTACTGAGAGAGCACCAGGAGAAATGAGATGACATTCCTTTAATGGTACAAAAGTCAAAGCTGTCATTCCCATCAAGGTACAGAACTGGAGCAGACAACAAGACCAGCTCACAGCCTGTTATCTGTGTTCATACTCATGCTTCTAATTGGGTTAACCCTTTAACCAGATAAGGCAGACAGACATTAGCAATCATTTTCTTAGGAAAAAATAAGGTTAAAAAAATTACATTTTTAATATGCCTTTTCACACCTTAGTTTACCTGCTTCTTATGTTCATTTTTTGATACACTCTTTCAACTATAATTGGTATGTTCCTACTATAATTTATGACCTCTTTTTTTTCTTATAGACTGTGTCATTAAGTCACCATCAAATCAACATCAACAATAATTTGTGGATACATTTTCCAGTTTAACGTATCTATTCAGCAGACTCTAAAACAAAATGTGGAAACAATTCAAACACCAGCAATTCACCACAGCCTTTGTCTACTCTTCCAAGGAACATAGAGGGTCCTTTTAACTTGCAGATAAAGTGTCATATTCTATAACCAGCGTATTTCCCTTACTGATGCTTATTTTTTTCTCCTCATTATTTATGATGTGTCTAAGGGAAATCACATTTCTGTTTTGGAAAATCTAAAATAACTAATGCTGTCAATGGCTTGTTACTAAATTCTCAATCACCAGAACTAAGCTACTGCATAAGAAACTCGGTGTTTTTAATTTTCTCCTTTTTCCCCCTAGTTTTCATGGTCCAAATGCTTAATAACTTTAAGGTAAGCTTAAATATAAACAAGTGACCTACATATACTTAAAAGTTCTGTTAGCTTCAGCTGGGCATTTGAATTCTAACTCTCCAGTTTGCCACTACTGCAGAAATTAGTTTCTCACTGGTGTTGTAATTTTCAGAGACACAGCTTCTAGAAACAGCACAGTGCCTTCCAAAAGGCTGGCTGCAAGAGCAAAACACTGCAATATCAAAAGATGCAGAACAGCAAAGGTGTAAGCCTCCAATCTGGCCTAAAAGATCTGAAAGCCACACTTCAATGTATGTTCAAGGATATATGAAAAAGGAATTATTCATTAACTTCTTCAGCTTGCAACTGCTTCCGGCTCTTTTGTTCTTACAGTATCTGCAGTTTTCAAAGGAAGGTAAAGCTGATGGGGGAAAAAATATCTTCACATGCACGGCACAAACACATTCATCAGGACCAGACTAACTCCCAAGATGAAAATATGGTACTTGTATTGCTGCAAAGAGAGGAATACCTTGTGTAGTGACAGGCTGCACATGCTTTTTGAGCTTGTGGGGTCTGTTTAATAGTAGATGCTTAGTTACTATAGCAACTGTCATACCCTATCGTATTTATGCTTAGATATGGAACACATATTTTAGCAGCACCAGACAACATGGCATTCAAGTGTCCAAAATGTATATTTAAAAGAAAATCCCTGTTATGAAGGAAGTAGGTGTGTTTCTCTAGTTATTAGAAAACCTTCATAACGCAACATTTTGCAATAAGAAACCAATCTTGTCCCTCACAAATATAAAACAGAACTACCATGATGATCCAGAAGAGGGCTTAGAGGCCTTAAAATAAAACCCCACAACATTCTGCACTTTAAAATCCTTCTTTGCTGACCGCTACTGCACAATCTATAGAGTTTTGCTGTTTAGTACAATTCATGATGCTTTGTCACTAGAGGTTTCTATTATAATTTTAGTACCTTGCTAGGTACCACTTTGAAAGGCTTTGTTCCTACCACAGATGTCCGCTATCAACAAATAGCCACATACTGGCTGTTGGTCCCTGCCTGCCGGTGCCCATATGCATTATTTGTGGTTTCATGGCTGGAAATTCTCAAGTGTGCTTTGTAGCCCCTTTGGCTTTTGTAGTTTTGTCCTTTGACAGCGTTGGAGAACACTTTCTCTGAACTGGCTGGCAACTGTAAATTTTGCCAAAAATACTTCATTTACTTTATTTTGCAACATAAACTAATACTGTAATATGAAGGCACTTTTCTTTCAGGTCATTTCCACCATAAGAAGAAACTGATGGTCAGTAACTTCTGCAGCTGCCTGTGAAGGTTCCTTAAATCCAATACAACCACTTTAGTCAGACAAGCTAAAAGAGTTTGCAGACTAGGAGAAGCCTAACAGCTTTCCCATGTCCTGTTTCCACTGTATTTCCTGGTGGCCTGAGGCAGACAGATTTCTGCCTAAGAACTGATTGGCTTTGCTACTGTTATACTGGCAGCCACCCACCCTCTCTCCCATCACCTGTCTACTACCGCTCTTCAGTTTTTCACCAGCACAAACACCCAGCTAAGCCAGTACAACCAGCCAGCCACTGCCATATTCAGACATGTATTAGCCTGTGCTTGAATTAGTTGGTGTGATGAGTGCTCTGACTATGCTATTCTCATTTTGTAAACCACTAAACATTTGATGCCAGCATCATTATCGTCCAACATTGAGCTGAAGCTAGCCCACAAATTCTCACTCACTCACTATGAACACTTTGGTTTGTTTTACAGGCATGAGATGCTCACTGTCCTTTGTCCAACTTCCTCCTACAGGTAGAATGACAGCCTTTCCAGGCTCAGAGCAGTGAAGGAGAAGCTTACCCTGACTGAATGCTGAGCAGAACTTTCAGCCACCTTTGGTGGTCCACACATTAACAAGCTGTAACAATAAGAAAACACTTTCCCTTGACTTCAGTGTGCTGTGGCTGCAGACCGCATTCAATGAAGTTGTATCCTGTACCTGACTTACAGGGGCCCAGCTGAGCTGCTACAACAGGCTTACTTCTTAGGAAACAGCCACATTTAATTACCCTCCTTAGCCTTTCCTCCATCTGCTCCTGGATTTTTTAGGCTAGCTCTGCTGCAGGAATGTGCTTGTCTGCAGAAGCACTCAGGACTGTTTCATAATGCTGCCTATCTCAGAGGTAATCAGACTTTGCCAGGTTGGGTTTAAAGGAAATGGTACATTACGAGTGGGCCTCCTGCCCTACTCTGGAGCCAAATTGAAAGACAAACATATCTTAAACACTTTGATCAAACAGTAATTATAAGAAAAACAATACAGACTCAGAGCAAGTCCACGTTGCCTTTAGCAGGCAGAGGCAAGCCAGCTCTGTCCTCATTCTGAACTGGCAGGATCACAGCCAAAACCCTTCCAAACCTCACGCAGTTGTGCCGGTGCAGCACAGAGCTTGAGCTAACACACCTTGTCTCTCAACAAGACTCACTAGCCAGAGCACAGCACAGCACTGCACTGACAGCTCATGGCTTCCAGTTCAGGGCTGAGTCATGTCTGGCTGGCTCCAAGCACTAGCAGCACAAGCACACGTTCTCCAGCCTCTGACTGCACAGCCGTCCTCTGAACTATTTGCCCAGCTCCATAAACCACAGGGCCCTCAGACCACAGGCAGAAAACACAGCAGCCACACAGGAGTGCAGAGTGGAAAACACTTCATTGTCAGCTCAGTACTGGTATCGAGACAGAACTCTGCCCTATCTTGCTGAAACTATTTGTTTCAAAGCTTAAGCAACCTCCTGACTAATATTCCCACCCTCTTTATCTGAGGGCTTGCAAGTCATCGGTTGTGAAACACTGCGCTGAGCCTCGTCCAAACACCCAAGTAAGAGACAGTGTCTGTCACAGGCCAAGAAACACTCCCTTTGAGAGACCTTTCCATGGGCTAGAAATAGTATCAGTGCAGGGATCCAGTGGAAAGTGAGGATCTTCACTCTACATGTATTTCTGTTGCTTATTCACTACATAATCTACAACAGCCCTTTAAAACTGTTAACCCCCACTATTATTACAATCATTTGTAATGTGGAAATATCACAGCCTGAGATCCTTTGTGCAGCTCAAAATTTCACAAATAAACAGGAGATCCTGTCTTCCTTTTTTTTTTCCTCTTTTAAAAGTGCATTTTCAGTCTTACTCCCAGCCGTTGAGTTCCTATGAATTTCTATGCTTTTATAAACACTGTCCAACTCTAAACCAGCCTTCCCATCCCCGACGATGAGTGACAGTCTGACCAGCTCAGCAGGGGCCGAGCAGCTCTGAGAAAGGAGCAGCAAAGCTCCCGAGGCATCAAGCACAGCCCAGCACGGGCTTGCTCCAGAAGGGAAGGAAGGGGGCTGGGAGGAAGGAAGGGAGGGAGCAGTGGCTGCTTTCCAACGAGCGTGGCCCGCAGGTCACACCACCCGGTACCAGCCACCGCCAGAGGCAGAGGCCGGCCGGGGCTCCCGGGAGAGCAGGCGGGCTGCGGGAGGGATGGGCAGGGCAGAGCCGAGCCGGCTGCGGGAGGGATGGGGACAGCCGAGCTGGCTGCCAACACAGCTGCTGCTGCTGCTGGAGGCGGGGTAGGCGGCACGGCCGGAGCCCCTGTGCACATGTAGCTCTCGGGTTGGAGCCAGGCCGGTCCTTCCCCCGCGCCGAGCAGACGCCCAGCCACGGGAAGGGGCTCAGGGCAGCACCTCCATTTGACTCAGCCCTCCTGCTCCGGGGCGGGGGCTCCANNNNAAGTAAGCCCCAACATGTGCTGAGGATGGATCTGCACCCACTCGGAGCGGGCGAGGGGGTGCCTGCTCCTGCTAAGCCAGTCCTGTACCTAAAAGGCATCCCGTTCACCCCTTTTTGGCGATCACGATTTTATAAAGGCCGCCAGCGCTTTTAAATCCCCTCAGGACTGCCATCTGCTGTAATGACTTTGCTGGGTGCCAGTGGTGACCCATCTACCTAAGAGAGATCTGCTGAGCTGGCTCGCATCGTTTTCTCCCCGGTCACCGTGTCAGTCATTTCACCAGCAAGCAGGTTGCTCCGCAGTGTCTCACTGGGGTTGGTGCCTCTCCGTTGGCTGGAAGCTTAGCACAAAATCCTGAATCATCTTTCGATTTATAAGTATCCTGCCTTTTCTGGCCGGTAATTCCCCCCCCCCCTTATATTTATTTTTTTTTTCATTATTTT